>DVZL01007341.1:0-10800 GCA_018236625.1 Lasaia peninsularis
CGGGAATTGAACCCGGGACCCCATGTGGCTAATGGTCTTAACAGGCGACACCTGTACCGTTACACCACAGAGGCGATCATAGAACTACATACAATGAAATTAATAATTTTGAACATAGTACTTATTACTAATTTAGGTCCTTAGATTACGAATCTGTTATAATTTTTGACGTTTTCCGAAGCCATCTTGGAAAATCCATATTGGTATATAGCAATAATTATTGTTTTGTACTGGGCCGCGTTTTTTGTATTGTGAGAGTCCCGATTGTATCATACTGACTGGGCTGTGTATTTTCTATATTGCCGCAATTTTATACATCCACTAATGGCATGAATAACAAAGAATGTCTCTATGTTCGCTAAAGAACAGCTTGGTTTCATTTGTTCACCAGTACTAGCCACGAGAATAGTATTCAACGTGTAGCCGAAATTGCGTTTTGTAGAATTGCAAGCGTATCAATGAAATTTTTTCTATATCAACTATTTACTAAAATGAAGTAAATAAATATCGTCACCCTTACATCCGCTGCAGATAGATTAAAAAGAAAAGTAAATAGATTTTCAAAAAGTTACTCTACTCTTATAAAAAATATTAACCTGCTTCGGCAATATATCTTGAATGGTAGGCTATATTAGAACAAGCTACTTCTTTGGCAAACACTATTTCTTTTGACATTGAGGCTACAAAATCTTTCATAACGTCTGCAGGTCCAGATATAGTGCAAGAATCAGGGCCATTGTGACATGCAACATCAATCTCTGGTGGACACATTTTTGAAATCTGAAAATTGTTAATATGAATTAATGTAATAGACAAGAACTATTTTAAAATAAAGTGATCTCGAATCTTCAAACCTTATTATGTTTTGAATCTGTACTACTATTATAAACAGGAAATATTTGATTGTTTGTTTGTTTGTTTATTTGTACTTATTGAAAAGTCTCCGAAACTGTCACATCATGGGACCTAATATCTTGGGTGCATATGTACAACTCTGTCTGTTCCTTATGATTTGGAAAAATTTACGAGATATATGAAAATCCGACCATAGAAAAAAGTAATGAGTGTCCGATTTGGGCAGCACGTTAATATAATTTAGAGTCAATTGTACGTTTTTTCTGTCACTAATGTCTTATCTACATATTCAACCATCATAGTGAAATATAATAATGAGTTACATTGTTATGCTACCTCTTGATAACCGAGTCCTACAGCAGCCATAGATCCCTTAACAAAGGGCGTCTGTACCGATACAAGGCCTCGACTGTAAGCAGCCAAAATCATTTCCTCGGCTGTGAAACATCCATCAGCATACGCGCAACCAAGTTCACCAACACTGTGTCCTAAAACGCGTTTGTTATATTTATTTATCTCAATATTAAGAAAATTAAAGAAATAAATTTGAAGTCCATCGAGTTTTACACCAAGCATCACATTTAACAATTAATTTTAATAATATAAATAATATTTCATTAAATTATAAAAGAAAAGAAGAATGGTATCACAAGGCAGGAAATAAATTGATACATCAAAATAAAACTATTATTTCTTTTAAGTCAGAGTTAATTATACACATCGGGTTAATATTCTAGAATTAATTCTGAACAAATATTGTATCACTACATTATACATTTAATCATTTTCATCGTTGGCGCTTGGTACAAATTCCACTTATTCAATTTTTTTATGAAAAAACACGTCGCGAACTTCTTACAGTCTACTTATAATTGAAAATTATTTTTGACATGGCCGACCGTTGAAAGTGAAAGCATTTAAAATATTAGTTATCATTATACATTAACACTATATTTTATCTAATACAGGAGCAATTCTTGTACACTTATTTGTATATTTGTGGCCGGCCATCTTGGAAACGGCTCTAACGATATCGTTGAAATTTAGTACCTAGGGTATTTTAAATAAGTATTTTTTATACGATAAGACAGCGAACAGGCCAAATGCAATTTTAAAACTCTCCGTACAATTGGAAGTCAACGAGTCCAGTTTGTGTACCGGGCTATTAATAGGTACAATGAGACTTCCTCTGTTTGTGACAAAGAAAGATCTGACCGTCCACGTAGTGTTAGTACGAAAAAAGTGGTCAAAGCAATAAAGGAAAGAATTCGAAGAAATCCTGTCCTAAAGCAAAAGATTTTATCTCAGGAAATAAAAATAACACCTAGAACCAAGTCACGTATTTTAAGAGATGACCTACGTCTTGCAGCATATAAGGTAATTTCTTGGCTGATGAATTAAACGCGAATAGGGAGCTAAAATCAAAACAACTACTGAAGCAGTACGCCAATGAATGTCACAGAAAAAATGTGTTTACGGATGAGAAATTTTTTACAATTGAGCAACATTTTAACAAACAAAATGACTGAATAAATGAGGGGTGCAATTTATATTTCTGCCAAGAAAGTCTGAGTGTCAATTTCGTTCACCGAAAAGTAGCCAGTTGCAGCCCGGATGCTAGAAATAATATCTATATATTTCATCCTCAGGGTCATAAAATAAGAAAAAATATTAAATTATATTGTTTATTGTTATTCCTTTTTTTCTCTGTATATATGAGATGTGTGTACAATAAAGTATTCAATAAATAAAAAATCACATATCATGTAATTGCCGACCAAGGTGCAGTCGAGGTTGACAAACATATTACCTGAGGCTTTTATTTTATTGTCTAGATGTAAATATTATTTTTCTGCTCAACTGCAGCCGAAAAGTAGCAATTCTGTTTAGCGAAGCAGAAGAAAAGTTGCTACTTTTTTCCAGAGGGTAGAAAAATAATACATTTGTGGATTATGCAATATGGAAACATATTATGGACATGCGATAGGCAATTTTTAAAAAATATTGGTTAAAAATCAATAAATATTCATTACCTATAATCTTATCAGGATGTATGTCCAGAGCCCGAAGTATGTCTGTGAGGCCTATCTGAATCGCTGCTATCCCAACAAAAGAGTTTAGGATGTTTTCAAATATACTATTATCGGAGGATGTGATTATGTGAACGATGTCAATTCCACGTGGCTCCAACACTTTGCTACATCTGTTTTTGTAAAAAATATAAAATGCTTAACATGAGATGTGGTATTTGTAAGGATTTTCAAGTTATGTCATCTAAATATTAATTATTTATTTTATTGTTTCTTTTATTTTTTCTATTTTTATATTATTCATATTTCATCAGCAAGTAATTTGTATAGTTATTATATGTAAATATAATTACAAAAAATTATGATGTACTAAAAAGCACCGAGCAATGCTCGTCCATTCAGGTACTGTTATTTAAATAACATAAATAATAATTGCCATTGAGGGTACCTTTCGATAGCTGCTGCAAATATTGGTATTTTAATCAACTGTGCTCCCATACTAGCCCATTGAGACCCCATACCGCAGTACACAAACCATAAGGGCTTTTTCATGTCATCAAAAAAACTGGATCGTTCCACTAAACTAAATGTACCTTCTGTTTTTGAAGAATCTGTAAGATATAATACTATGAATTAATAAAGAAACTGGAAATCGGGCGACATAAAAAGCATGAAACCCAGTCACACAGACACAGTCGGTCATCCAGGTAATTTGTTTAAAATTTGATCCATAGATAAATGCTTAAATATCATACATGTTAATATTCCAAATACAGTATTTGAAAGAGACAAAACCAGAACAGTTGTAAGAGATATGGGATTGAGAGTTTGGTATCACAGACACATGAAATAGGATGAATGCAGTCGAAACGCGTGCAATACGTGTGGAGTAACGCTCGCGAACCGCATTCGTAACAGTGAGATCTGAGAAAGCGTAGGATTGAAAGAATGTGGTCGGTGGTCGGTGTACAAATGAGATTAGGCATGATACGATGTTTCGGTAGAAAGAATGAAAGATTGACAAAACAGATATACAATGCAAATGTGGATGAATACCCGGTGAGGGCCCAAGTTCACATTCCACGATAAAATAGGTCGCGTATTATCTGAGGGTCGTGTCAAGAATTTCCAAAACCGGCATGTTTGCATGAGGAAGATAATGAATGTGGAAGAAGCTGGGCAAGTATCGTGACACTTGACACTCGATATTATCTGCCTACTAGCAAGGGACCTGGCGTAAAAATATGTTTATATTTTTTAATGTTCAATCCAAATTATGGATTTGAATATTTTGTTTACCTAAAATTGCGAATCCTCTGCCAAGATGTCCAGTTATGCGAGTTCCATGAATATTGTTTATTAATGCTAATTCTTCAGGATCAATTGGTTTATTTTTAAGATCCTGTATAAACGTCTTAATGTCACTTTCTTGTCTAGCTGATACTAAAACTAGATATGGTATTGAACTTTGATATCGCGTAAGATCCTGAAAATAAATGTCTTTGAGTGTTCTTAAAATGTACTTTTATAAATCATAACATTTTCCTTTGCTACCTTTGGTTTAAAGTGACCTTTGAGAAGAACATGTGCGTTTACACCATTAATTGCTAAATTATTCACGGCGGTGTAAGTTGGATCCAAATTTTCATTTTCTGTAACAATTTTGACGCGTTTTTCACGCAATGCATCAATATCCTCACGTGGAGAGTCGCAATGAAGATTAGCTGCTAACTTGCCGTGATGATATCCTAAAATAACCTATTTCGAAAAAAAAAACTAAATCAATAATAATTTTCTGTTTCTTTTAAGACTAAAAATTACTAAAATTTTGAATTGAGAATAATCAAACATTTTAATTTAAACTATTTGCGCCCGCGACTTCAACCGCTTTTGAATTTAAAGAAACTAAAGTGGCCTAAGTTTACTTACCACATCAGGAGTGAAAGTCTCGTCAAAATTGGTCTAGCCGTTTTAGTCGTTCCAGTGACTAACCGTTATAAATAGCCAGTCAGACAAAAGTTCTAAAAAATGCTATGTTGGTTTATATGCCGTGTATACATAATATGCATTTAGTAAAAAGCGGTTATTTTAATTTTACAAACAGACACTTCAAATTTGTTTATTTGCATAGATTAAATTTAAAGCTGCAAAATTATAAACAGACAAGTGTACATAATAATTGTTCATGACGTTTTCAACCTTAGTTAAAGCGGTAATTCCTGAAGCTCCTTCTATATAACCAATATTCGACATTATGCTTCCAACAAGTAATGGATTATTTCTATTTGTACAAAAAACTTTGTCGATTGCTTCCAGTTCAGCTTTGTCAGCTTCGAGAGAACCTTTAAGATAAAAATTATGTTTAGGACATATTTGCTAATAGTGGGTGTTCTAGTATATCTTATGTTGGGGATATACGAGACCACCTCTGCCTAACTCTTCGGGGGTAATAGGCGTGAAGGTACTCTTGTTTGTGGTATATTAACTATTAAGTACTTCCATATTTCTCATTTTTGATTGAGAAATGAGACTAATGGAATAAAGCCGTAAGTTCATGAACACACCCACCTAAATCTGACCTATAAAAAACGGATAGTACAGCTAGTCTGCGATCATTTTCCAGATTAAGCAACTGAAGGTCAAATTATCCATAGTTTCAAGTTTATTTCCGAGCATCATTCACAGAATCTCGGACTGCTAGCTTGTAATTAGCTAATCCTGCTCAAACGTGGCAATAGTACTTCATACAAGATCCAACTTGAGTTTGATAGAGTTTTAGAAGCTATGCAAGTTAAAGTACAGTTGTACCTTAAACCGTGAAGACACTGAGTTTATAAATACTAATAAGTAATTGCAGGTAATATGACATGCATAAAAAACACACTCCCGTGTTTTATGTTTGTTGAAACCCACTAGTTTAGCATCCACCCAATCGGATACTGCTTGCAAAGTTGATTTCAACCGCTCCATTATGATCTTTCGATAAATTCTGATTTGACCTTACCAATTTTAGCACTAGACACATATATTTCTACAACCCAGCTGTCATCGGCTAGAAGTCCATTGATGTATAGTAAAATTACAGTTGCAAAAAGGAGTGAACCCTGAAGAAACAGCATTGAATTTAATTACTTCCAATTAATAGACTCACTCACTCTGAAACTATAATATCCAGCAGCATACATTTAAAAAATATATAAAAAATAACCTGAACCAAATCGATATATCGATTTTTGTCGATAATAATGCAAAAAAAAATTATTTACCTTCCGTATGCAACAGAAGTGTGCGGATGTAAGCAAATGTTTGTTCCAGCAACGATGGCTGCTTCACACACGTCACTCAAAATATCATGGCGCGCTATTTCCAATGTCGTCATCGAACTAACACAGGCATTGTCAATTGCTAATGATGGTCCTTTTGTATTCAACCAATACGTAATACGGTTCGAAAACAAAGTTTTGCTGATGCTGTAATAAGTAACTTATTTAAATTATATTTCATTACTTAGCTCTGCTGCCGTCCATGTAAACAATGACAAGCAATTAATGTTCATTGTATAATGAACTTACTACAACGACTTATGAAACTAAGTTATAGAGCTTAACATGTGATGCTCCACCTCTCCTGACTCGTTAAGAGAGTATATTTGGCTGTCTTCTCGGGAGTTGTTTATTCGAGACCACTAACTACTAACTAAACAGTCGGTACTAGAATTACCACAAGTACCCTTCTACGTTTTACGTATTGGTATTTGTCATGTATTTCTTAAAACCTGATTTTTTTCTGTTAGTGCCGACGCCAATATAATGATTGGGCGTCACATAATTACTTAATGCATTTTTATACAAACTTAAGTACAGGAACTAAATAATTAATATCTGCTTTAGCATTTTAAAAAACTGTGATTATGGTTGTTTTGGTCGTAAGTTACGATCCAAAAATATTTGCTTACAACCCACTGCTATTAAAAAGATAAAGATAAGTATGTCCGAGATGATTTAGTAAAATACATCTGTACAAAAAATAAAAGTGTTTTAGTGTCTGTATGTAATATCATAATAACTGCATTTTACTTAGTGCATATTAATGTATATTTACAAGAGTAAATATTATACCTAAACAATTCTTTTTAGATTTTTTGTCTGTCTGTCTGTCTGTTTGTACCCGCTAATATCTGAAACGGTGTGACCGATTTTGACGGGACTTTCACTGGTAGACAGCTAATTTAATAAGGAACGGCTTATGCTACTTTTTTTAGAATTTTATTTCAGAAATTTATAAAATAAAATGATAACACAAAAACGCGGACTAAGTCGCGGGCACAGCTAGTTATATAATATAAAAAATAAAATAAAAATAAATACTAACCCCGAAACCCCAAAACCATTTCTGGTACGACTAACATAAAAACCTGATTTTTCCCCTTCGGCAAACCCACATCCTGTATAGACCCCAACTCTTTTCCCGTTCAAATGAGCTGGACTAAGACCTAAAAATTAGCAGAAGTTAGACGTGACGTCACGATTCAATGTCAATGTCATGTCAATTGAGATCCTTACTTTTGCATCTTTGGGCATAATATGAAAATTTACGCATATAGGGACAATACAATATTTATAACATATATTATGAAATTAATTAAGTTAAGTGTAATAACACTTCACTTAATTTCACTTCGTTGATAAATTATTGTTCTCATATCTCGGTGGACGGTGACATCACAAATAAGCGCGCCAAAATGGCGGTGTTTAAATCATCTAAAATTATGATAGTTTGGATAATTTTTTGTACCTTATTTATCACTATTTTGCGAGTGTTATATTTTCAATTATATAATTACTTGAAGTATTGTTGAAAAAAATAAAAAAACATGCATATTCGTTATTCCTTTAATAATTATTGTAGGGACTAACTTACCAGCATCATAAATAGCAGCATATGCTTGTTCCAATACTTTTCTGGCCATTCCGTCCATGCTTACTGCCAGTTTGTGATGTACTTTAAAGAACTGAGCATCAAAATCTTGCATTCCAGGTGCCACACCACTATATTGTGATGCTTCAGGATGCTTATATTCCCATCTTGTTGTTTTAGAAATAGCATTGATCTTAAATTTAAAACTTACACTAATCAAAGGAGCTCACACAAAATTAACACAAATATATAGGACGTCCAGATATACAAGCTGTTGAAATGAATTTTGTTGTGACTTAAATAATAAACACGAGAATGCGAGATGTCTTGACCTCAAAGACGCGGTAAGTTACCATCCCTCGCTGCGGGATCTATTACGGGATTAGGATTAGGATTAGAACGGGATCTATTAAAATCAATTATTCACGTATTAAAAATAGTAATGTCAAAATAATGCAGCTAAATTACATGCATAAAAATATAGGCTTTGTTTAGTATATTAATATATTCGGGGCAGTAAAATAAGAAGTCTCTGAACGCGTTTAATTGTCGACCAAGGCTTTTTCTTATTTAATTGCCCTATGGATATAATTTTCTATTTTATTAATTTAATGTGTCTTAGGTTAAACGAGTATCACTTAAATCTTTAAAGAACTTTTTAACTGAAGAACGACTAAACCGATTTGGATTAAAATTGGTGGAGAGGTAGCTTAGAATCGGAAGACGGACATATCTCATTCCGTTCCGATTTTATAAATAGTTATGTAAATCAGTCAACATTGAATTTTCACACCACTAAGTGCGGGTGGTACAAAGTTCGCCGGTACAGCTAGAATTTAATAAATGCAAAAAAGACATATCACAATAGTAAAATTTATTTACCTAAAAAAAGAACGTAGTTAAGTCAGCAAGAAACAAAGATCTGAATATAAAAATAAATAACCTTATTATATAAGATGTCCGACAGGTCCTTCAAATGTATCGATGCTGGGTAAACTCCTGAAATACCAGATATGACTACCCTATCTGGGTTTGGATCTCCGGAAGAAGTTCTCTGTTCGATATGCTTTTCTTGTGGCGTAGGAACCATTTTAATTTATCTGGATTTAATAAATAAAATATACAAATAAAGGTTAAAAATTAACTTATTTTTTAATTTTTGTATCGATTGAAATAATGATTTAAATAAATGATGATGATAATACTTCTAAATAAAACTATAAAATGCACAAAAAGAAATTTATATGTACGTAAAATATGTATGGTGTAATCGTCTACACTATGTTTCTAAGAATTCTGTTATATTTTTACACACAAATGTGAAATACCCATAATATAACTGCAGATGTGAAACAAATAATTACTCACTGAAAATTCGTGAGGTATGATTCTTGAAATTAACACAGGGACCCAATATTTATACTATCTCAAATGTTTATGTTGAAATTGTAACAACTTATATGGTAAGTCAGTTTTTATAGTGATTTAATTGTATTTAAATTTTGATTTAATTGTATTTAAAAGAGTATATTTTAACGAATCGTTTATTATACATATATTTTGACTAAAACGTCGGGTGAAGAAAAAACTATATTTAATTAAGCTATGAACTGTTTTGAAGTACTGATTTAAATGAAAAAATCTGCCAAGTGCAAGTCGAACTCGCGCAAGAATGGTACCTAACTACCATATTATCTATCAACTACAAAAATTGTAGTAATAAGTATCATCTTTTGCGGTACATTTTTAAGTAAATAAGTTAAACGGCAAAAAAAGCTTTTTAGAAAAAGCTTTTAGTATTTTTCGAGTTTCTCTCAACGAGCCCTTTCATTTAATACCCATATTGTAGCAGTTCTTTAAAACCAACTATTCCGCCGTCTTGGATGGTCCGCCATATTGGATTTAGAATGATGTCATGAACCTTATCGTGCATTATCCAATCCCACCCAAACTAAACGTGTATACGAAATTTCAGCTTAATGGCGTGAAGATACTCGTATCTACTTCAAATTCGAATTCTAAGATTCGTGTAGTGAGTGGCTAGCGTACACGCCTAACCGCATCGACTAACCGCGAGGCTCGGGTTCGATTCCCGACGGAGACAGGCATTTGTGTGATAAACATAGATGACTGACGGTATTCAATTCCCTGGTCGACCAACTTTCTTACATATTTTTCAGATTATACGTTTCAGATTATAAGGTAAAAATTATATATGTGAAATGAAATATTTTCCATTATATTCGTCTTTAGAAACTCCGAACCCAGAGGGGAAAAATGGAACCCTTCGCTGACGAAGACTTCGCTGTCCTTCTGTCTGTCATTAGATTGTATCTTTAGAACCAGTTTGAAAATTTTACTGATGATGTATTTCTGTTACAAATGGGGCTCTCATACAGAAACGTGATTTTTTAACATTTTTACTGATAATGTTACGGCACCCTTAATGCGCAAGTCCAATTCGCACTTGGCTGGCTTTTTACTTAGAACAAACTTAAAATAAGTTTGGCTAGCGCGCAATAGAATTACCAACATTGACAAATACCTATATAAAATAATTTAATACGAGTCGATGTATAACAGAAACATTAAAGACCTTATGGGCTCTTACGAGTCAAAATTTTCTTATATAGAAATCTTTACAGGATAATATACAAAGGTTTTATAGCAACATCAAACAAAGACTCTGTTCCTTCGCGCTGTCGTACAAATAAATTGTTTTCGTCTCAAACCTGCCATTACAATCCCCTATAACATGTTTAACGCTTCGATATAATAATTATGGTCCATTATAACAAAGTAGCTTTAACCTTTTTGCTATCGACCGCCTGCTACTCCTTTCTGTGAAGAATATTCGATGTAGGGTCCGGACTCTCAGAATAGAAAATATTTTATTTCACATAGACCATACGAGCGGTATTTGTTGGTCCGGGTTCCGTTGTAGAATAGGCCAACTGACTTCCACCCAGGCAGCTCGTAAGAGGCGAGCACAGGGTCT
>DVZL01007342.1:0-10800 GCA_018236625.1 Lasaia peninsularis
CTTACATCTCTCCCTAGGTTTCTCCACATTCAGCTTTCTCTCATTCATATTCATACTTCATATATAGGTAGGTACTTTATTCATTCTCTTGACACCACCCTCGGATAATACGCGAGCTACTCTGACCAAATAGCTCGCGTATTATCTGTTAAAAATGTTTTTTATTAGTCTTCTATGTATATAAAAAATATTTTTTGTATATATGTGACCGTTATGCTCGTCGATGTCACTCGCCACGAAGTGGCACTGCACAGTTTGGTTGCACAGGTTGCACAGGTTGCACAGTAATTATATTTCAGAGGTGGTCTCATATGCAAAACTTTTTATATCAGACGGTATGGGGTTCGGCTACCTAATCTGGGGACTTAACAAGGATGCCATTTTTAAACACAGCGACTGCCATCTGACCTCTGCAACTTAGAAAGGAAACCAGGCCCAATCCTAGATTAGGTCGAATTTATATACATGAATCTGGGATTACTTTTACTTTCACGGGAGCACAAAAAATGTATTCAAATTAGAAAAACTCATTGGCACATGAAGGGGTTCAAATCTGCACTGCATGCACCGGAATGGATGTCTAAATCGCGAACCATCAACCACTGAAGCTCTTATTTACTAAGATGATATGACAAAAATTTAATTGAGCTTTTTACAGTTTAACTGCGTTTAAATATTTATATAATATAATATTTTAAGTGTCAAGTACTTATTAGTAATTTGAATATAAACCAAATATTTTTCGCACTACCCACTCATGTTAAGCGCAAACTTGTTACTAGAGGTGATATATATTTTTTAAATATAAAAAGTACCTCCACGCCTATTATCTCCGAAGGGGTAAGCAGAGGAGGGCTAGTATATCCACGACTCGTAATTTCATTAGACAGACTAGAACACCCACGATTAGCCAAGGTACTAGGGCCCATGATGTGATGGGTGGCAAGCCTATCGCCACTTCGGACACATTCCAACCCCGGGCAATGTAATGCTTACTCAGAATAATCTGAAAAATATTTTAGAAAAGCTCGACCTGGGAATTGAACCAGGGATCCTCCAGGGTCCAGATGCAAACCCCGACATGTAACATTGAGTTTTTCTAACTACAAATGTACTTACATGTTGTGCTCTTACTGTGGCATAAAATATTGTGAAGAAACCCGGGATTTGTGCCCGATATTGCGACATTATAATACCGTCGGTTATTCGTGGGTATTCATCTCCACCTACCATAGGAACAAATACCATAGGATTAAGGTTTAACAGCCCGACCATAGGACAGCGGCGCACCTACAATATCTATGGTATCTTAGGCCACGGTTGTCTCTTACCATCATCTTATCCCATAAAAGAAAAGAAAATTTCACATAAACCGCGTCCAAACTCATAACCATTGCCATACGCCGATTATGCTTAAATAATTGAACTACTTTTGTTTCCTTAATCATTAATTAAGTTGATAGTTTAGAACTACACAATTCTGGGTAAAACTATTGTATAAGTTCATTGTTGAATCACATTTATAATGGTTATTATGAGACAAATAACCATATTTAGAAACGAATAATAATTTAAGCAGATGGTAACTACATTTTTATTACAAACTGTAGACCACAGAGATTTATTTATTCTTTATTGTACAATGTGAATAAGAACTTGCAGAAAAAAATATGATGGAAAAATTTACAAATGGCCGTCTTATCGTCAAAGTAATCTCAAATTAAAACCGGAAAAGTACGAGTCGTACTCACGCACACACAACTATAAAAAACCACAAAAATACTTTTGTTTGTAATATAAAACCTATATATAAATCTATGTGTTGCGACCTAATATATACATAGCGACATCTATTGGTTGTCGGGAAACAACTTTGCAAAAAATCACGTCGTTGTATGGGAGCATCCTTAAATATATAGGTACTATTGGAACAAAGTTCCTTATCGCGCGTTGTGAAAGGGGGCTAGACAGAAAAAAATCACACGAAAAAAGATGGCACTACACTGTTTGCTATAGTAAACCTGGCGACGACATACACACCGTGGATGTGTATGTCGTTGCCGGAATACTATAGCAAAAAGTATCGTGTTATTATCGATGAATTAGGGAAGAAATTGCAATAAAAATATTTATCGTAAACTCCAATCCGGTAAATCCATCCGGGTGTCCCTTGACACCTCTCAACTTTATATGAATATTTCAACTGCCTAGCTAAAGCGAATCATGCCAAGTGACAGACAGACATCTAGCGAAGTCATAATAATTGGGTCCTATTTTTATCTTTTAAGTACGGAACCTTAAATTTACTGGGTAAATAGTTCAAAGTTCTGTGAAGAATCAGAAATTTACTAGCGGCAACCCTAACCCATACTTCTTATTTAGTTCCTACTAATGTTAAAAATACGAAAGTTTGTGAGTATGTATATATGGATGTTTGTTACCCTTTCACGCAAATATTACTATACCGATTACGATGAAATTTAATATGTAGGTAGTTGAAGACCCAGGATAATATATAGGCTACTTTTTTAACTAGAGTTCCCGAGGGATACGGATTTACACGGGAATAACGAGGCACAATATGGTGTAGATTATGTCGCGCGGACAAAGTCGCGGGCGGCCTCTAGTTATTAAATATTGGCGGTAATGCCACTGAACACTGACTAAACTTGTAGGCAAATGCTATCTTTTTCAAATGAATTAACAAACGGAAGAGATAGACAATTTTAGTCTTTTTTTATGATATTGGAAGGCAAACAAGCAGACAGGTTTCCTGATGGTAAGAAATACACGTCGACTATAGACACCAAAGGTGCAAATGGTGCGTTGTCAACCTGAGGCTGGGATGGTAAGCCTCTTGCCTCTAAACCAGAAATCGACAATGGTGAGCACTGACGCTATTGTGGCAGGTAAGGCGGTGGTACCAATACGGGGGAGTCGTTGCAAGACTACCACCTGGTCAATGTCACATTGTTGGTGACAATAGACCCTGTGCTCGCCTCTTACGAGCTGCCTGGGTGGAAGACAGTTGGCCTATTCTTGTACAGCTACACAACACACACAATAACTTGTACAGCTTTTAATTGAATATTCTGTTGTGTAGACTAAACGTCTGCACTAATGTCACATACAAACTAACCTGAAAGGACTGAGAGGTTTTCATTCCTTTCTTTTATTTGCATTAAAAGAAGATAGGTAGTAGAAACAATGTCATTAGTATAGTTATTTAGACTAAATAGTAGTTAGTCATGTAACGTTTGTATACTGGGATAAACATACAGACGGACAGCGGTTTTAGTAATAAGGTTCCGTTTTTACCTGTTGAGTACGGAACCTTAAGAAGTGTTAAACTTAATATCGAAGAGCGTCTGACGCTGTCGTGGTACTCCATCCGACCCGTTAATATTTGAAATATGTAACTAGACGAAGGTATTTATAGATATTTTCAGAACGAAACCGGGTGGTGGTCGAGGGTTTTAAGATTTATGGCGAACGGGAGAGTCCCATCTAACTGGCTCTCGGATATTGTCATTCAAGTCACAGGTGAAAGCGGGAATTACTTTATTTACATTTCATATTTGTATTATGGAGAGAGGTAGAGACTTCTATTCATACCATCTTGAGGCTCAACCTCCTCAAACTGTTTGTTTCTTACTTATTTGTAACTCAAGAAAGGCTGAACCGATTTATCCAAAAATATATTTTACCACGTTCTGTTCTCATGATTTTTTGTGGGCATATCAATGCGAGCGGTGTCGCATAAAAATACTTAAATAGATATCAAAATAAATTGGATAAACTCCCAGACCTGAAAATACTGACAACTATGTTTATCAGACAAATGCTTGCTCCGTTGGGAATCGAACACAAATCTAAAGGTTGGTGAGGCGTGAGGCGTGTACGCTAACCGATCAACCAACGAAGCTGTCAAGGCCTTCCCTATAAAATTTATATACCAAAATTTGGTTTAAAAGACTTTTAAGCAAGATTAATAAACATTTTAGAAGCAGTCACTGCATTTGTAATTATTGTTGTCTATGACTAGCTGTAATTGTCTTCCAGCAGGCTCACTTTGTAGTATGCGTTATTTTATTTAAAAAAGTATTCAATGGATATTCGTGTTGATGAATGTAATGACTGAATACACAATTATTTCTGTATGAAATGTAAAATATTTATAAATAAAAAACATTAACTTTAGTTTCCCAATGATATGTTCCACCAAAAGCCAGGGGTCTCAAGATGTAAAATTGAAACCGAGCGTCCATTTGGAAAGTACCTAACATTACAAGAATTATATCAGAAACTATTTTTTTTTATTTTTCTTGTTATATTCAATAGTACTAAGGAATAAAAAGAGACGAATGAGAAATATAATGACCTCGAAATTAATTGTAAATTAATAAATGATTACCCTCTTTCTCATATGAATGTTTGAATATTTTTATATACTGTCTATAATATTTCATTATTACGATAGTGTTAATTGACGTGATTATATCAGTCTGCTAAATATCACGCTTAGTTCATAATTTAACATAACATAACAATTTATAGAAACTAATTATTAACAAAGTTAAAAAAGATGCTCTTAAAACCGTATGTTAGTACGACACATAGTATATACTTATAGGTACATATAATAAAGATTTACAAGAGTGAAATCTGTACATTGTAGATGTCTGCAACCCAGAAAGGAAGAAGGGAAGGGTTTAGACCCAAACCAAGATTAGTTCGAATTCAATACATCAGGGTTTCCTCAAGATGTTTTCCTTCACCGTAAGAGCATTCGGGAAATGTATATAAGTAAGAAAGAGTCATTGGTACATGGTGAGGTTCGAACCCGTAGGTACAGCTAAATAAATTATAAAATAATAATAAGTTACATTGCATTTTTAGTATTAGTATTAGCACCGAGCACATTAGCACCCTCGGTGCGAAGTGTGTCAAGAGTCTCCGAAACCGTGTTTGTATGAGGAATGTAATGAATGTGGAGGAAGCTAGGCAAGCATGTACTAAACGTGATACTTGGTACTCGATACTCAGCCTATCACAAGGCATCTGACGTGTATATGGCGGACTTATTTAGATAGTATCAGTTTCACCTCTCGTCTTCTTTTCCTGTGTATTCCAAGGACACAGACTATATATTCATATAGACATACCGTTTTTAATACTCAAACCTTTCGTACCCAACATGTTGCAAACTCAACAACAAATATACCTACTTAATGTGACTTTTAATAATAAGTTCGTGTGTGGTGATACGTTTAGTGCGTCCAAAGAAAAGTTTAAAAAAAGAACCATTAAATCATCAAATAATATTAAACAACATTGTTCCTAACGAAAAAGATCGCGATTTATTTAATTACTTTCTGAAATGAAACTCTTGAATAAAAATAGCCTAAACTATTCCTTGTTTCATCAGCTGCCTGCCAGTAAAAAGTCTCGTTAAAATCGGTCTAGCTGTTTCAGCGGGTATAGATAGACAGAGACAAAATTTCTATAAAATATTTTTTGGTATATGTACCTTGTAAACGCATTTAGTAAAATGCGAAGTTATAAATGCATTTAGTAAAATGCGATTATTTTGATATGACATAAAGATACATTCTCCAATTTTATTTATTTGTTTAAATAAATATATAAATGATGTACCTATATATCGGACCCCTAGATATAAAAGGAGCTTTTTGAGTTATGAATATCATGGAATTCTCTGCATGAAGACCTAACCATCAATAAAACAGATTAAATATTCAAAGAACGATTAAACAATAATTCAAGAAATCTAATAATTTCGGCACGCAAAAACGATCGAACTATTTGAATGTTCTAGATTGTTCCGATACTAGAAAAAATAATTAAAAATTCGAGTTAGTTACTTTTAAATCTAGGGATGCGATATTTGTATGTGTAAAACAGACAAATTAGAAGACGAAATAGTTAAAAATGAAAGAATTTAACCGCTACAATGTTATCACTTGTACCGTACGTAAATTTCGAGCGTCTCACACCCTTGTGCGCAAAGGGCAACTCATTTCGCCGCCCAAGACTATCTACGTTTCAAGATATTTTTCTCTGTAGGTAAAGCTATTGTTGAAAATTACTTGAGGGTACTTTTACTGATAGATATATTTACAGGATCGTGATTAAGTTTTACTCCGAAGCATTGAACGTATGCCAATAGATTCAAAATTATTTGTTTATTTAAAAACAAGTATGAAAAAAATTTTACAAGGGTGGACTTAATGCTACATGGCATTCTCTACCAGTCAACCTAACTCAATTAAAAATATACGTGAAGGTGTACACAGAAAAAATAATTAAGTATATTTTATGTTACGTAGAAATAAGTCTAGCTTACATCTAGATTTATTGGCATGAGGCGGAGGTGATAGCAATATATCATTGTGATTGTCATATTCAAATTTAAGATAATTATATCTTTTTTTTTCAATCTTTACAATCTTAGTGCTTGTCGCTGTTTTGATACATGAGTAGTAATATTTATTTTATAATAATAGCCTAATGTTTTTTTTATAATAGCCTGTAGAAAAAAAACACTACAACGTTCAATATACGTTAAATCCTTACCTTTTAGGTACTGTCAGGCTTGAGCTAGGTGGTCTATTTTACCCAGGGAAACCAGATCAAAATGGGGAAAACCCGTGTGTTTGCAAGTTTAAACTTATCCTCAAATGTTTAAACAGGCAAGTCCAAATAAAAAGTTACAAGGATGTGGGAAGTTGTGTAAAAAAAATCTTCTTTCATTGGCGCTACCCGCAAGCTGCGCCTCCCGCACGTGGCATCGGGACCATCCGTAAGCATCAGGTAATATTTTTTTACTATAACAAATTGAACACATGATCATATCCTCTGAATGGCTTTGGACTGTCGACCAAAATACTTGTGAATTATAAGATAAGAGTGTATTTTGGTTTCTCCCGGGTTTTCTATTTTAGTCAGTGTAATAGTTGTTGCTGAATTACACCTGTTTAGTTGGTTACTAAATTTTAAGTTAGATTTAGTCGAAAAGACCGTGTGAATTAATTTAGTGAAAATTTGTTGTGAATATTTTATTTTATTATATGATTAAACTTGTCTACTTATCAAATACAGTGAGGAATTCCGGATTAGTGTATTCGGATTCGACCTTATCTAGAATAGGGCCCAGTTTTCCTTCTGGGTTGCGGAGGTCAGTGAGCTGTTGTAAAAACTGGCGTTGTTGTATATTATATTTTTCGTGTTACGCGATTACTCCGACAATTTCCAATGAATATGATGATTCTTTTTTTAAAACGGAACCCTATTACTGAGACTCCACTGTACGTCTATCTGTCACTAGGTTGTATCTCATTAACAGTTCAGAAACCAGAGTAGCTTATTTTGTATATAAATTTTGTATATAAAATTATCGTGTCACGGTGTTTGTAGTTAAAACTACTCCGAAACGGCTTGACCAATTGTCATGAAATTTTGTATGCAAATGGATAAAAATGGGGTATAAAAAACAAATCTGATGAACATATATTTTGCATCCCTCTTAATGCAAAGGGTAGCTTACTCCCAATTTTTTTATTTATTTTGATAGTTTTTTTATGATACAGCATTAAAAATACATGCAATAAACATACAACCCTAAATTTTTAACTCTCTGCTATCAACCCCTATTTCTTAATAGTCATTTTAGTAATATAATTTATATTATGGTAAAACAACGTTTGCTGGGTCAGCTTATCTATACAAAAAATAAAATTGGAGTGTCTGTATGTAATATTAAAATAACCGCTATCCACTAAATGTCTATGTATGTTTACATGGTACACATACCCAAATAATACTTTTTAGAATTCCTGTCTGTCTTTCTGTACCCGCTAATCTCTGAAACGGCTGGACCGATTTTTATGGGATTTTCACTGGCAGACCTCTGTTAGAATAATAAGTTGCTTACGCTGATTTTATTTAGTTGAATTCAAACGCGGACAAAGTCGCGGGCACAGCTATTATTATATAAAAATATACCATGATAGAAACGAAACCTGCCTCAAAACTCGATGACATAACAACAATACGGGACGGTAGACCCTCAAACATTGGACCATTGGATGTATAATTTAATAGATTTAGTCTAAATGCTCCCAACACGTTACGGATCTAACATTCCGATTCTTTAATTTGTGATCCTTTCTCTATATTTTTTGCTGTTGAAGGTGGCGGTGTTGTAAAGACTTTTTTGTGGACCTTTTTCGAAAAAGGTCTACTAACGGGACACTGCTTCTAGAATTGTCTGAATTGGTTTCCTTGTTCAAAACACAAAATGAAGCACATATTTGTGATAATAAAAATCCTTAGTGCTGGTAGTGAATGCTCTGTTTACCGTTTTGTAACACGTGTTGGACGGCGCTCCTTGTTGAGTAGTTCATTTTACAATTGACTATTTTTGTTCATTTTTTTTATAGAGTAGAGAAAAGGTTGTTTTTTTATGGGATAAAACAGCGAACAGGCATACGGTAACAGACAACCGTGGCTTATAGACATCATAGATGTTGTAGGTGCGCCACTATCCTACCCTTCGATCTGGAACACTACAATGTCATTATGGCGACAGGAATAGGTAAGGTGGTGGATGCCTACCCGGGCGAGTTGCTTCACATCACTCTACCAGTAAAGTCAGGGGCGTACACTCCATAGAGGCACATAAGCACTGTTTACACTTCGAGACAGGATTTGCTCTGATATATCTAATTAAACTCCGACATTTCACTATCATTATCATATAATCTATAAAATTAAATAAAAAAGCAAAAAAATCTTTAAAAGAAAAAAAAATTAACCGATTAGGTAGGTACTCCTCCGCATACCCAGTGTCATAATCCTGTGCACGCCGCTGCGTAAAGTATAATCTTCCTAAGCACCAATTCAAAGTTAATTTTAGAAAGACATATATAATAAGTTCATTAGTTTTCCTATAATTAACGAATTAACAAACTAATGGACGACAAACGGTGTTTTTGATTATAAATACCTCAGCTCCTAAACACAAAACTTTTTTCTCATTTTTTGGAATGTCTTCATTTCATTCTTTATCATTTAAATATAGTGTATATTTCTGTGTTAAAAAGTTTTCACAAAAAGTATCTTGGTTATACCAACATATTCTACCACACTGTAATGTGCAAATATATAAATATTTTATTTTTTGTTTATTGTTAAACATAATTATAATTACCTAAATTTCTAAATACTTAATGGTCTCCTCCACGATAAGGTTGCTTTTGGCAGAGGTTCCTTTAAGCGATAAGACCGCCTTACCTTAAGTTAAATATCAATATTTTCAGATTGATTATGTAATATAATAATATTTTATATCTCAATAAAGAATATACATTCATTCACATTTTAAACTTTTTAATCTTAGCAGATTTTAAGCCGTCAATAAATAAATGAAGCTGGATTATTTACTTCAGAGTGTCGGATTGTCTGGGCAAACTCCCCGAGGGTATCGGTCGGAGCTAGCCGTTTGGTTTTCTCTTCGGCTTTTGCCTATGTTATTTTTTGTCTTTACACTACAGGTGTATATTTTATTGAATGCTTCTAATGGAATATTCGGCTACTATAAGTATAGAATCGATCTAATCCGGCATTAATCGCAGAATCGATCTAACCTCAATATATGGGTAGGTATTATATTTTACAAATATATGTAACAAGCTGAGCCGGCGAGCTTCGTACGCCTAACGATCAATGAATATCGTGTTCCCTTTTATCTGAACTAATTTAGGCTTTGATGAACATAATACAATAATACAAAATAAATATGAATATAGATATATAAAATACTTTTCTGAACGCATGCATGAATGTCAATCATTACTTACAGTATTTGACAGGATTGATAACAAATGTTTGACATATAATAAAGAAATGAACATTTATTGAAAACGATTTAGCTTCCATATTTATGTCTTTGAGTTGTCATTGTTTTTAAGATGTATTTATTCTACTATTTGGGGCGGATTTAAATTCAACGAACCGAAAACCATGAAAATATATACAACATAAAATAACATAAAAGATATAAGTTGAATTCAGAAATTCCTCAAACGCCCCGGTTTTTAGTCAAAGCGACTACCATCCAACCTCTGCATCACAGACGAAAACCAGGTATTATCATAAATTAGGTCGGATTCGAATGCACGAAGCTGGATTTTGTCGAGATGTTTTAACCTTAAGAGTATCTAGAAAAAATACTAATATTAGAAAAATATGGTTCATGGCGGGGTTCAAACCTAGACTAGACCGGATGTAAGTCTGAAACATCGACCACTAGACAAACGAGGGTCTACTCGTAACAGAAAACATTACACAAACAATAAGAATTGTAATTCTCAAATCTAATAATAACAACGTAACCGATGCTATTAGTTTTTAGAAATTACTTCATCGAAACAGCAGAATATGGGAACTCCTAAAATAGCTTCTATTTATGAATAGAACCGAAGTGATCGCCCTTCTATTACTATTTCCAGACGGTGGTTTCATTGACGTACGGACAGAATCGTTTTGTGAACTCATTGCCTAACAAGCTTCTTTTAGTATTTAACTAAGACACCTCACATACGTATAAAGTAAATGAAATTGGTTTAGCGATTAACTTGGACTCTGAATGTAAGTAGGTGGTCTAATGGTTAGCGCTTCGGATTTCCATTTCGGTAGTCCAGGTTCAAACTTCGCCGTGTATCAATGAGTATCTTAATATAGGTATTGTCTGACTGGTTTTAAGGTTTTAGTAAGACA
>DVZL01007343.1:0-10799 GCA_018236625.1 Lasaia peninsularis
GCCTATTCATTACAACCAAACAAACAAACAAACAAACAAACAAACTTTTCCTCTTTATAATATTAGTATAGATGTTATTGTTATACTGACAAACTGACACAATATATCATTCATCGTACAACTAGATAATATGTTAATATTGGTCAGAATATCGGTACATGTCCTGTTTATTTTCTCTTCACCAAGACTAGTAAGTATATATACGCAGAACTCTTGACATCTAAGTAAACTTGAGTTCCTTATGTGAGGTCATTTTCAAAACATCCTAACAGAATCCTAACTGGTAGCAAGCCTCCGGGACCGGCTAGTAAGACGGGAGCAGCACCAATAAGCAAAAGTGGAGCATCACACAATTCTACTAAAGGAAGCACAGGGGGATCTTTCTCAGGAAAAAATCTACAAGCTCAGGGGAAGGGAGGTGGTACAGGAACCAAATCCAGCACTCAAAGCACCCATCAGGTAAAAAAATCAAAAAAATACGTATCACTACCTACTCTATTTAATTTACCATATATGTACATAAAACTAATACATTTTATCAATATTAGAGACTTCTGTAGGTTATTTACTTCACAAGAATAAGCCAGAAACTCTGTTCAATCATTTGTTTCATAAAACTAAGTAACCATGTGCATGAAGGTTTCATAAATATACAAGAGATTGTGTATATATCTATATAAAGGCCATCTCTGCGTGTTTGTAGATTTAAAAAAATATATAAAGTACACCTAAAGTTTGACATGTGAAACTTTACTACTGCTGAACCAATTTAGCTAAAACTACTGTTTTGTCTTGTCTTATTGTCATATACAAATTTAATGGTTACAAGCATTGTAGGATATATAGGTATTTAAAGTGAGACAGGCAGATATCTGTGCTACTACATTTTTGTCACATTTTTAATAATTTAGATGTTGGTTATGTTTATTGCATAAAGTATAACTTAAAAAAAGCTGCTAAATAATATTTATAGGGTAAATCTGGTAGCACAAAAGGATCATCAGGTTCCCAAATAAGTAAGCAAGATAGGAAAAGTCCAGTTGCAAGTCCTAAACCAAACCAAGCTAAAGATAACAATGATGGGGACTCTGAGGAACAGAAAAGTCAAGAGTCTACAGCTCCAAAGGTTCCACCATTGAAGATAGTCATACCAGGGGGTGCGAGTGGTTCTGGAAGTAGAATCGAACAGGAAGGTGATGGTAAGTACAACCATAAAATTTGCATGTCGGTAGTGGTAATTCTGTTTACCTAAACATAACTATATATTTCAATTTTTATCTGTCGAATTACAGTTTTAATTCAATGAATTGTTAAAAATTAAATGAAATAACAAAATAGTTAAATGAAATTCTATTTTATTTATTTTATTCCTAATAGTAAGTTCAATACTCTTAAACACTACTATATTTTAGTATAATTTAGTCTATATCATTACAATAGAATTACCACAATTGTTACTTCTTGACTAAATCAGAAGTCAATTGAATTCTCACTATATCTTGTGCATATTTATCAAATAATTAGTTAAGTAAACTTAAGAAATTGTGGGAATTGATTATAATAGTCTCATGATAACTCTGCAATGAATCAACAAGACGGAAATTGTAAATTCAAATATGACTATCCAGACTTATTGTATATTTATATTTTAAATATACAATAAGTCTGGATAGTCATATTATACATATTATAATATCTATTGAACGTAAGGCCAAACTACTCATCATACATTTTAAGTCCAGGTTTGATTGTAATAAGATTTAATTTCCAAATTAAATTAGGTCAATTGATATAGACTGGATATCCACATAATAATATAAAGTGATTTACTCCGAGCTTACCTTTTAATGCAGATGTTGTTATTAATACCAATCACTTTGATTTTAGCCTATTTTATTGGTTTCTTTGTATTTGTGGGTCTAAATATCCAACTGAAATATCAATCATTACATATATTTTTTTACAAAGTAACAGAAGCGTGTAATTGTATAAAATTGTATTTAATAAAGTTCACTGCAACAAGTAAAAGATATATCAAAAATTAATTATTGAGTTGGAATTTCATGCTAACGTTAGTCGTATTTCATTTGAAATTATATTTTATTCTTAAAAATTACATGTTACTTTGAAGAAAGTATTCATCATTCAGTATTAATATTTTCGCTGATGTGAAACAAAACAATCACAAAATGCGAAGATAATCCTCTCCAATAATTCATAAATAAATAATATTATCTGGGCTTGACCATCGTAAATTTGTTTTTTCGTGGACATTTATAATTTCAATGGAGTTATCGTGAGGGCATTTTAGTTGATTAACCAGTATACTGTAGATATTGTAATCATAGGTTTGGGAAAAAGTTTTTTCGTATTTTTTACGTGTGGATTTCTTGGTTTGGTTAAAAGAAATGTTTTTGCTTACCATTTTTATAAATCAAACAAAGAAAATACATAATATACCAACATACCTAATGTGATATAAGCCAGAAAAACCAAAATTTGATTCGAGAGTTCTTAAGGTGGATAAAACTGCAAAAAAAAATAACTTTAATTTCATTACCTTGTCATCTAGGTATTTTTTTTTTGCTGATATTTCTAAAAGCTCCAAACCAATTGCTATAAAATGTATATGAGGTCTCATATACCTCTGAAGTATGACCTATCTTACAATAAAGTAATAAACAAAACCAAATTGTGTAATAAACAGAAGAATCAAATTGTGAACCTTTTTGGAAACGGATCTTGCTTATTTGTGGTTCTGTTAAACATGTTGATGGTTGATTGATGGAAATGCTGATAAATCACGAGGACATGCAAAAAAGGATATACCATGGACTAATAAAACCTGGATTAACTTGCTATACATTGACCACTTATTGTTTTTTTCATCACACGTAACCAAAAAATCCTTTAGCGAGAAGGCTCACATCGCCCCACGCCCCAATAATCGCATTAAAAAAAAGGAACGAAAAAAGTCTCTTTGAAGAGTGCTGTTTAACAGGACAAATGTTTACGAGTTAATTTTTGCGGCTTGTCTTAAAATAATTTTGATCAATAACAATAGATCTCAATTGAGTTCAGAATTCAAAATCAACACTAATCGATACGCTTCTTTTGCCTGAAATTAAAGTTCTAACCTTTAATTAAAACCCCAGACGGGGACGTCCAACTATAAACGTAAAGAGGATAGGAGGGAGACGACTTGATAAATATCGCAGAAATACCTGGATGCAATTTGCGTATGTATCTTATAAAAAGGTACCGACTCCTTTTACACAATTTTGTAAAATCCTACTAAAAATACACAAAAGGTTTATAACAACTGATCCAAATAAATCACCAACCATTCCAGTTAAATATCGTAAATAATTCACCTTAAAACACACTAAACAAATTAGCAAACCCTTTACGTTTGACATCCGATGCTCACTGAATGTAATCATGACTCTGTAAACAAGCCAAAATCGTAATAAAAAGCAAAATGTGTTCACACATGGCTGAAAACGCGTAACAGCGTCACTTTATTAGGTGGCAGCGGTTACTTGTTAGCAACCATGCACAAAAGTCCTTAATAGTGGGATCCGCTATGAATCAGCTAAGATGTATGTTCTATGAAGATTCTTTTTGTAACTCCACACAAAAGCATTGATTTGATTTTCTACCACTCTCAGCTGTATGAACTGAGCAAAGTATTTGAAACGCTAATAGAATTTATCAACAGAATAAGTTTTTTTCTTTGTAATAGTGCCTAACCACACCCTTTTTTGGAGCTCAGCGGATATATTATTATTAGTACTAGATATATTCATGTGAGTGACCATAAATCATGTCCGTTGTTGTAGAAATCATGAGACATGATTTCTACAACAACGGACATTATTTTTATCTATATTAGACGTCAACCAGTTTTAAACACATGTGGTATTAGGTGCAATTAAATTAGAAGAAAATTCTTGATTAATAAAGTACGAAGAAACTTGTATTCCCTGACCTAGTAAACATAGGTATCTGATATAGTAATCATGGGTAACACAATGCAATGCATTATCGTCGACTATAGGGACAATCGTGAGTATATGCATCCCCGTGCCTACCGTTTAGAAGGCAAAAGGTCGTGACGAAATTCAAACATCGAACCGTATTTCATCTCTTTTGTTTGTAGTAGAGTCAGAACGCGCAGCTCAAGCATCTGATATTTCCATATTTAAATCAATTAGAATTGAGTTACACATTGTTACTGATAAGTTAAAAACACACGACTGCCTCTATAATGGTTTTTGTGTAATAATAACTTAAAAACAAGTGTTCACGACACTTTCAAATCTATTCAGCAATCTAATATTCTACAAGTAATGAAGCCGAAAATTAATATTGTATCCACGTAAGGACATGCACCCTGCAAACTAAATAATTTACTTTTAGTGGGCAGTCATGTAAAAATTTAGTGAAATATTAGATATCTAATGATAAATAAGTTTAGGCCTCCGCCTCTAACATGAAAATCTATTGCGTTTCGTAAATTTGTTATTTTCTTATGTCAATACATATTCATGTTATGGCTCGAAAAAAAAATTTTTTTTCAGAATATAAACGCCTTTCCGTTTATTTTTTGTAAAAAAAAAACTTGGTCGCGATAGTGAAAAGTATGAGTTGGCTGCCTAATAGCAAGCCTTCTTCAATGTTAGTGGACATTTGCAACTTGAAAGTATTTGCCAATTCAATGCCAACTTTTAAAGTTTATTCACTTAAGTTTTATTTATAATATTCATTTGTCAATTTTTTTTTGACTCGGGTTAATTTTATTTTCTTAGATTAAGTGTCTATCTTTGCATATGCAAAGAGAGTTAGGAATGTTCTGCATGCTCTACTCTCAATGTTTTATTTGAACCGAATACTCTTATTTTAAACGAAAAATCAGTCTATAAGGCCAATACCATTGATCATTTTCTCCGCTCTGATCACAATCTTACTTTTCATCTGCCTCTCTGTCATAAAGATTTTCCTTACAAATTCTTTTTTTATAAATTATGAAGCTTTTAAATACACTTATCAAAGTCCGCGTTAAACTTTTATTTATTGGCTGTATCAATCTATATGTTTTGTTTTTTATGTTTTACTTATATTTTGTACATAATTTTACACATAGCTAATCAGACTAAATGTTATTCATTGGATCTGTATCACGACCTTACTTTTAGACTTTTGTGTCTTCTGGTTTGTAGGATAGTGTAGCCTGTTAACTTAGTGAGAGGTTTAAGCTGTTTGCCTCAGGTTGGCAAAGCTAATACAATCTTTGATGTCGAATAATTGATGTATATTTTTTACTTTGACAAAAGCAGTCTGCATGTTTTAACTTCATATATAATTTTTCCTTTGTCCGTGACTTTATCCGCTAGAAGTTTGGTTATTTCACTTATATTTTCAACAGTCACTCTAAACACGGAATTTTCAACATCCAAAAATTCTTTCTTAGTGGATTTTTTACGTCGTAATAACTTTTTGTATGTCAAATTTCAGACAAATCCTTTTGTTGTTACGATTGTGTAATGATAGATGAGTCCTTTTATTTTTTCTTTTTATATTCTACTTTGTCCTATTGTCTATACGTAGATGTTAATGTATATTTATGTATTTGTAAAAAGCAAATAATATGATTTTCTACAATAATTTAGTATTTATAAATAATAACACAACCTTCATTCACAACATGTCACACCATCAAATCATCTTTCGAACTGTTATACCTTTTCAAAATATTTTTTTTGAAACAAAACATAATTTAATGTATTTTTGACCTTATTCTATGTCATAGTTTGATATTTATTAATTATCTCCTTAATAAGAACCTGGCTACTTGCTAGGGCAGCCCCAAAATTGATGTATCCTTATAATGTGCTTGATTTGTACCAGGTAATACTGGACAGAGAAGGCGTGGAAAGCGCAGACGAAGTGGAAATCTTCCATACATTGTTTCTCGCACAAGTATTGCTATTCTTACCTTATATTGATGTTTTCCTAATTCAATAAACCTTATATCCTACCCACATTTTCCAAATTTTATACATTGACAGGTAAATGTTATATGCCATAAATGTTGTTAAATGTACATGGAAATGGACATAAAATCTTAAATGTAAGTAACACATTCAGAGTCAAAATTATACAAAATTTAATGTTTGTCTTCATAAAAATGTTTTATGTGTGGATCTTCCGTAACAAATTCAATATTCATGTCTGGAGGTATAAAGCTAAAATCTATTTTTGCTCACCATTTGAGATAGATTTATAATCCATCTCAGAGTGTTATTCAAAAATTTACAAATAATTTTTAATTGAGATTTTGTAAAACAGTTGAGGCTCAATATATAATCTATTAATTGTTCATTTTCTCTGCCATTGCAACAATTCATATGCAATAAGTTCACACAAACCAAATTGAACTTATTATATCTTTTAAAAAAGAGACTATACATATATTTAAAATAGTAGCGGCAGACAAATTTTATTAAATGAATATATGTACTAGAAAATGATAATAATTGTGAATGATGCTGAGTTAAAAATACATCAAGGTGGTGTGTTACCCATATAAAAACGATGCATATTTTTTGTATAACATATAACACATACATTAATATCTTTTGAAACACACTGCATGTAGTTAAGTAATAAAAATAAACTTTGTTATAAAATCCTCTCTGCTTATAAATATAAAAGTTTGTTTGTTTATATGTTTACTATTATAAACGCCTTAACATTTTGTTGATATATTTCCGTAGACATGGCCTAATATATATAATATATAGATTCTCCCTATAAAATGACTTGATTTTTATGAGAGCATAACACCTCGAAAATGCCATCAAAGCTAATACACCAACAAATCAAACCTAAATTTTTATAGACATATTTTTAATTTCGATGCCATACAAAAGTGCATCGTTTTTGTATGGTCAATGTATTGCCTTAATTCGATGTATTTTTAGCCTTGTGAAAAGTTTATGACTCCCAAATGTCCATGGCCAAAAGTAACAAACTAAACCAGCAGGGTTCGGAGGGTCGCGCTAGGGGGTACTTGATGAAATTATATAGACGTTAGAGACTTGAGATCCCAGCTTCTCTCTGGCAACTTGGGTGTCCATAGGTAACATGTATTTCTTGCCAACAGAACTTTTGTCTGTTTGTTTGCCTTCCCACATTATGAAAAGTAATATACTTGTTGTTTACTGTATGTCTATGGACGCAGCTCCATGGGAGCAAGCTTGTCTGCATGTTGGTTAAACTTAACACAAGTGATTAAATAAATATCACGGGAAAAATTACACAAATAATTGACGTAACCCAGAAAAAAGCGAATGATGTCGGTGATACATTTATAATTAATAAAATTATATATGTATAACAAGAACTATAAATAAATATAGAAAATAAATTGTCGTAGATTAATTTAGTGCAGATGCTCACCAAGATAGGTACTATCAGGATGTGGAGAGCTAGATACAAAAAATATACTCCCAAAACCCGGCCAAAACATCTATTGTGACATGTCTCTAATAGAAAAGTCATTATTTATCTTAAGCCAGTAATAAAAGGCTCTTACCCAAATAGTGCATCGCACAAATCAAACTCTCGATCACAGAGATCAAACCGGAGTCTCCACATTAAGCATTGTTAAACACAAAGCCAAACCATTGCCCATTACATATTTAATCAGAATCATCGAGCCGCCATAATATTAAAACTCTCCTCACATCAGTAGTTACGCAACTTATCAGGGTTCTGGTCTAATTAGAAGTATAGAGTAAGCGGAACTTAGACAAGAACTTTTACACCTCAGCTTTAAGTTTGCAATGTTCCAATACAATCTTGGATGCATATTGATGGCATGTAGCTTTTATGATCAGGGAATTTGTCAGTGTGCACTTGCTTAGCTCTTAGTTCCTTAATAATAGCAAAACACTTTCAGTACTTAAAGGAATTGTATCACTCAACACATACATTAATCTTAATTTTAAAGTGTAATGGATGCTAATATAATCAATAAATTAACCAAATGGGACTTGTCACTTGTATTGAAGTACTTGTCTATTGAGCTGCGTCCATAATAAAACATTTTAATTTGTTTAATTTATACTTTCTTGTGAATGGGGATTTATTTGATCTTTTGGGGGCTTACCATGAGACAATAAAACAGTATTATTTCAATATTGCAAACTCAACTACAAAAGCTGTTTTGCAATGTTAGTTATCATTATTGAAATTGTACTGCTTTAAGAGGCCTGCGGACGCTAACTGAAAATCAACTTTGTGAGTGTGTAAACTATGTTTTACTCTCATTGCAAAGTTGGTATCTTTCTTAATATACAGACTAGCGGGCACGGAGGCCGGGATTGTAACTGTATTAATATTTACGCCGGATCTGATGGAAATTTAAATTTTTGTAATTAATTGGCATATCTGCTGTAATAACAAAATTTAATATTTTAAACTAGGTGTATGTCAAAATTATATATATTTTTTTTAAATTATTAGGATAAATATATTATTAATGCATTTCTAGAGACGATTTTATCCTAATAATTTAAATACAATTGGCTTACATTTTGTTTTGTTTAGAATTTTGTCCCAAAAATTTAGAGCGACCGAGATATATATTTTTTAATTAGAATATCAGCGCAATTTAGTGAAATTATGTTTAGATTATAAAGGATTTTAGTAGGACGTTTGAATGAAGAATGCACAGTCCGCCGCCCCCTTAGACATCATGGTATGGGGCCTGTATGTCCTTTAAAATTATTTAATTTGCCTTCTTAAAATGAACTGATTCTTGTTACTGGGAATTTTTATATGTAAAATTCTAGATCTTATCGTGTTTTTGATTTACCAGGTAGTACTGGACAGAGAGGAAGTGGAAAGGGCAGAGGCAGCGTATCAACTCTACCGTACGTTATTCCATGCACAAGTACTGATACAGGTCAAACATCAGATAGTTCTGATGGGAACTCCGATGATAAGAGGCCTGGCGAAGGAGGAAAGGTAATTATCAAATATATTTTTAATGCATTTTTGTACAATTTACACAATACTAAAATAACAAATCTCTGAAACGGTTGGAATGATTTTACAGTGCTTTTACTGACTGATAGCCGATGTAATAATGAGTAACTTAGGCTGCTTTTATTCGAGAAATATATAAGATAATTAAGTTCAAATACAGATGGAGTCACGGGCTCAGCCAGTTAAAGTAAATTTTGCCTTTTTATCCATATAAGACGTTAATTCAAGTGAATTCTACCTTATATAAAATACTACTGACACATTGGGTACATCTTGACATTTGCAATTACTGTTAATTTGAGTCTTACTAAGTCGTAGGATAACAGGCAACCCTCTTCTTATATTATACACTGCCCCACAAGCTTGTTTATGCGACGGTTTTCACATTAGGACATCGCGACGGAGTGTAAAATTCCACGCCTACCACCTTGATGCGTGGCATTTTTTGCCCCGTACGACGCCTATGTGAAACGAATTACCAGCGGCGGTATTTCCTTAGGAACCTTCAAGAAAAGAGCATACTTATTCCATAAAGGTCGGCAACGCACCTGTGATACCTTTGGTGTTGCGAGTGTTCGTGGGCTGCGGTGATCACTTACCATCGGGTGACCCACTTGCCCGTTTGCCTCCTCTTATATAAAAAAAAACGGAATACTTACACTGTTTTAATTTATACTGTGACTTAGCCCTGTAACAGTAATGGGTACTAATAGATAAAACATCAAACAGACAAAGACAGACAAGAAAAAGTAATAATGTACTGCATAAATATGGCACAAAGAACAATAAATAGAGATAAAATAAATTAACATTAAAATAACAGTTAAAGATGTTGAACATTATGTAAACTGGTATAGTGTATCAGCATCAGAAAATGTATATGTAAAAAAATTGTATATATATAAAAAAAATGTAAAATTATTATTAGGAAACTATGTAAATAAATTTAAGAACGTTGTAAATAAAGAAACAAGAAATAAATAAAATAGTGACCTACCCAAAAGTAAGAAAGGTGAAGGACGATAGAAAGAACATGTATGAGGAATAAAAGTGCGAGAAGCATAACAGCGAGAACTTGTATGTGAAAGTAAATTAGAATACAACGTCTCTAGCTTAGTTAGAGGAAAAAGAAAAAAAAATGGGTACTAATAAATTTCTGAGATATATAGGCTGGTCAACGTGTGCTACGTTCTCATCGAACAACTGACAACGACAAGGAAAAAGACAAAGAAAGGACATCCCCGCAAACAGGATCTGGTTCATCAAATCAAGCTTTGAATTCCAACAAGAGTCCGCAGCCAGTGAGTTTTGTTATACAGTCTTTATTATATATCTTGATTTGGTTAAACCTTACAATTGAGTTGTAGAATGTTGAGTTAGATTTTGACATAAGTATTTCACGATCATAATGCATAACTAGCTAAGTAACATTATTATAAATATCAATATGGTAATATTTATAATAATGACAACCAGATGAAAAGAACCAAAGATATTGTACATAATGTTGCCGAGACTACATTTGTGCCCAATATGGCGACGGACTTACCACCTGTCACGTTGGCTAATCGTGGGTGATTGATATGGCCGTGATGGCATTGTATTTAAAAGCTTTTATTTAACTTGCATCGTATATGTATGTTCGGGTGAAATCTTAGGATTTCATTTTGTAGGAGATATCTTCACTTGATTAAGCTGAAATTTTGTATACACGTTTAGTTTGGATGACAATGCACGATAAG
>DVZL01007344.1:0-10798 GCA_018236625.1 Lasaia peninsularis
GAAAATTTTATTGCACACCACTACATAATATACATTTATGATGTTGATGTTGATGATATGAATAAACCATCTGCTTCACAGAGGTAACATAACCTAGGATTGATTGCTCCTCTTTCAATCTCTTTTATTGTTATATAATGTAATTTATATATTTAGAAAATAAGAAAAAAGACAAACCCGCTGAGTTTCTTTCACCGGATCTTTTCAGTGAGTGACGGCAATCCGATCTGGATTCCGAAATATTTTCTATTCTATTCTAACTCTAACGGGAAGTATTAAAGACAATTTTCCCGTATATGCTGGAATTTAATCAACATAATTAGATCAAATCTCAATTGTCAGTTAATTGTCAATAATTTACGCGCCAGTAACATGTGTATAGCCATTGAGTTACGAGCGTGAAATCATTGAGATACAAGTACAATACTCGTTTACGATATGTCATTATTGCCTTATTTGTTATATATCCTAAATAGTAAACTATGCGTCATTCTTGAAGAGGTAGTGAGATGTATCATTTTATTGGCTAAATATATCAAATAATTATACTACTTATGTATAGAAAGAAAGAGCTTTGGTGTTCTAGTGGTACGCGCTTTGGATTTTTATATCGGTATTCCACGTTCAAAACCCGCCATGTATTGATTAGTTTTTCTAACATAAGTGTTTTTTGAGTGCTTTTACGGTGTGCCACCTGTCAAATCATAAGACCTAAGTATATCGTCGGCTATCTATATTATCTATCATATTATATATAAATAAATTGCTGTTCGTTAGTCTCACTAAAACTCGAGAATGGCTAAACGGATTTATTTTATTTTTGTCTTGAAATGTTCGTGGAGGTCTAAGGAAGGCTTAAAAGGCGAGAAAAAAATCGAATAATTTCCGGGAAAACCTAAAAACAGCCCTTTTCTATTTCCCATACAAACGTTTTATAGAGTCAATTTGAACTTTATTTCCATTCAATAAAGTTCATATTAAATTTTAATCACTCACTGTTGTCTAAGTAATTTAGGTGTGTTCCTAACGTCAGAGTCAATTTGCAATTTATTACCGTTTAGGTTTTTTATTTATCGATTGAGTACGAAGTATGCCGGGTCAGCTAGTTATAATATATAATAGTAATCAATAAATTGTCACGGTCCAGTCTACTTGTTAGATACAAACACATGTACAGAGACAGCCTTTAATACTGTCTCCTCCGCAATTATAGGGCTGTAATTGATTTGCTTTGTATGCGGATTACCAATTAATTAGCATGTAATGTTAGGCAGGAGCTGCCCAATCACAAGGCGTGAACGCGGCTCGGTTGGAAAGCTCAATGGGTTAACGTATCACATCTTCGTACTCATTGGAAAATTGATAGCCATTTGCTGTAGTTTATCATCATCATAGAGTCTAAATGTTTTTTGAGGAAGGCTGTGTGTTTTTTTACGGATTTAAACCTTTTTTGAGATAACAGCGAATATGCACACAGTACTACTTATAGGAAGAGAAATCCCTAACCACTATATCATCAAGTTCTAATAATATAAATAAATAAATCTATAGGTACACAAATAAAATTGTAGTGTCTGTATGTAATATTAAAATAACCAATTTTTGCTTAATGCATATTATGTATGTTTACAAGGTACGTTTATATCAGAATTTTTGTCCGTCTGTCTGTTTATACCCTCTAATTTTGAAACGGCTGGACCGATTTTGACGGGACTTTCAATAGCAGATAGCTAATGTAATAAGAAATAGCTTAGGCTACACTAATTTTAGAAATGTATAAAACACCCAACATCCAACCCAAAACATAAAGACCGTTATACATAAAAAATATACATTAAGTTAAAAAATCAAATACGATAAAACCCATAAAGAAGCTAAGTAATAAAATTACCCTTATAATTTATGTATTTTACGTATACCATCAAAGTAAGCGATTTAAAACCTCTTTCATATAAAAGATTACTAGGAAACAAAAATCATGAAAGACATTATAATGTAATATTAAAAATAAAACGCTCTAACGTTGGGCCTATTATCATGAATAATAAAAAATGTACTGCCGAGTATCATAAAGTGATGTTACAGAAGTAAATGGGAGAAAACAGTCCCGAAGGAGAGGGTGCGTGCTTATGGCGCTTATGAATGTTATGACCGCTGGAAGTGCCTTTAATATTGTTTGTAGGTTTTCTGTTTGTAATAAGTATGTGTTTTCGCCGATAAAGGGGATACATTTTTGAACATTTGATGAAAAATAACTGTGTTTATCTGTGTTTGTGGCTTTATGTTTTTTTTTAAACGTATTAAGGCGAATTAAGGCATCAATGCATTTTTATTTAAAGACTAGCCCGCGATTTCATCCGCGTTTTTTACTTTAATTGTTTTGTTTTATACATTCCTATAAGTAATTATTTCATTTATTGCAGGAAATAGGGTCATTTCATGAGGTGTTGCATTAAGAAAAGAACTATCATATTTCGCCATTTTATGGCGTACAATAATTGCACAATACTTCAAAATAAAAAAATCATTTATAAAATTTGACATGAACAAGACAATTATTACGACATTCTTAAAAAATAATAAATAATGTCGACAAAAAACATTTCAATAATGTCACAAAATAATAATGGCATTTTAATCAAATTAATAATTATAAATTACTAATTTGCAATTTAAGCCATTCCGTATTACATCAGCTGTCTGCCATTAAAAGGTCTGTAAAAATCAATCCAGCCGTTTCAGATATTAGCCGGTACCTACAAATAGATAGACAGATTATAGACAATAAGCGACGGTTGTCCGTTTATATGGAGAAAAATATATGTTTATTTGCTATTTAAACTAAAAAGAAATGAAAGTATGTCTATAAATAATAAAAGGGAAATTCTACAAAGCTTTTATAAGGTGAAAAGGTATAGATAATACACATTAAGCCGCTTCTAGTGGTTTACTTGAATAAGATCCATCTCTCCAGGGCCACAGGCAAATTCAATCTGTACCCCGCACTCCCAAATCACCTGAACACTTTCCGAAGCAGGCATTAGGTTTGGGAGCAAATCACATTTGGGTACATTTACCATCGAAATGGTACATTTCATTTTGTTCCTAATTTATAAAATTCGTCCTTGTTAACTTTTTACTTTCAATGATCTTTGGGTAAAATAATATTTTTGAGTTTGGAAAAAAATATCATCACGCGCATATTCTGAACTGGTAAGCAGAGGTATAATATATTTATGTCTCCAAGAATAACTGACAATATTAGGTCTCATGATGGAACAGGTGGCAAGGCCGTCGCCATACCTGGCAATTTTTTTTCAGATAAACTGAAAAATCTTTAGAATAAGTTGCTCAATGGAATCGAACCTTTTAACTCAGGTATCAAAGCGGAAACTGACTACATTAAAACACAGAACGAACAAACTGAGTTTGAATGGGATCGCAAACAAACGGATATCTAATAGTTCACCACAATTGGTCATTCAATCAGTCATTGTGTTAATTTGTCCGCTATCTTCATATGTAAGTTTATTAGCTTATCTACTCTTCGAATGGGATAATGATAATAGAAAGCACTAAATTTATGGCGCTTTGAATAGGCAAAGCCATTACAGTCTCGGAAATGCGACGCAAAATTTTCTAACACGAAAATTATGACGATTATTTTGGGAGGCCAAGAAGTATTCGTATCATAATGATATATAACTAACTTCGCCTATAAATAGAAAGGAAAATCTGGTCCAACCCTCGCTACCTAATATAAGATTGGACCTGATTTTCTTTATGCGTTTGAATTCGAATATATAAATCCAGGTTTTCTCACAATAATTCCTTTCTAGAGCATTCGGAAAATATACTTCCGTTAGAAAAACTCTTTAGTGAATACTGGGATTCAAACCTGGGCCATCGAAGTGGAAGTCTGAAGTTGTATAAAAACATAAAACCTACAATTTTCCATTGACAATTTGAGAGACAAAGTTGAAATGATTGAAATTGATCAAGCGCACAGTATCAGGAATGTAGCTAATACAAACCTAATATATCTTGCTTTGTCCTGTTCAGTGTGGAGACGAAGGAACGGTAGTGGCATACTGATGCGGTGCTTTTAAAATTTATTATCGAGGCCCTGTAAATAGCGTGGGGGCAAAAATATTTATTTTTATCGATTATCGATATACTGTCGATCGATAGAAAATCAAATTTTTACATAAATAATGATTATTTATTTTGAAATTATTCTCCGATACTCGGATGCTTTTGTAATTTTTTTTATATATACAAGACATTTTTACCCTTATTAGATCGATTGCTATCAAAATCCAACTTTAAGCATAAGTAAAATGTAGTAAATAATAATTTTCGAATGAGAATAATGAAAAAATCGATATTCCTGGGCAAACCACGTGAATTGTTATGTAAGTTCAAAAAAAGCAATTTATTTTGCTTGTAATCTTAACTCAACTGAACGGTATAGCCATGATATTGTAAAAACATGTGATGTTTTTCACAAAAAGACAAACTAACAATCAGTAATTTTAAAATAATATGAAATGGTCTAATACTTTAAGGTGTTGATTTAAAAGCACTTTATTGTAAAACAGAAGGGGAAATTTATATAGTCACAGATATTTAACACACTTTATGTTATTATATATCGACAAGCCCAAGTGCAACGGTAACATCACTATTACTTGTATGTTGGTGAATAAGGAGTAATGAGTTTTCCTTTTCCAGCGCGCTACCTGACTTCTGGTCTCACCAACGCCTCGACGACTTCACTAAACAAGATTAAAATGATTTTTTTTCAACTACCCTCTTACTCTATTCACCCCGAAGAATCTCAGAGCTTTTGAAGTCAGAAACGATGTTTGTTGTGACATTCGAGTGCTTAACCCATTCGAAAGGTTCTTTTATCTAGATAAAGATGTTTTCTTTTTGTTTACATCAGGAAATCGTAAAGAAAAATAAACAGCGAAATCAGCCGTAGGGTATCATCAAAGGAGTTTTTAGAATCGTCCTTAACCGGTATCTTTTATGTACTCGAGAGCTTTTATATATATTTTGAATTATAAATAAATAAGAATAAACATTTATAGAATTTTTCATTTTATTTTTAGGATTCTAATATAAAACCTCCACCATTTTTTAAACTTATTTATATTTTAAATAAAATATTAATTTACATAAAACTTATATTTCATTTCTAGTTTACAAAAAACTACTGGACGGATTTGGATAAAACTTGAAAATAATACAGACATTAGAATAACAACATAGGCTACCATTCAAGCGACTAAATCAGAAAGAGGGTATTTTAAAAGCAATAAGTATTATCAGTTGGAAAAAATTCTGCGCTTTTGAAAAAAAGCCGCGGGCGGAAAGTACGAGTTTTAAACATACGTGATACGTTGGCATTAATTCTTCCGTTCTTTGTCTCTATGCCGAAAATAAACTTTGAGGCTTTGAGATTGGTACCTTAATCTATCATCATCCTTGCCATTACACATTAATGTGATCAATCCTAATTATTTTTTTAAGAATATCTTTAATTTTCTGACTCACCCCTTTTATAATTTTATATTACGTGTTGGTAAATAGAAGTTCCCTTAAATCAAACTAATCATCGTTGATTCCAATTTATCGGTGAGAGCTTTAAAATCTTAACGGGCCTTATTCAGTTCTGTAACTGTGGACTCGTTTGCGACTGCTAATGAAATATGATTGTTTCGATGAATCTTCCAACAGGAATTGAATTACTTTGTTTGTGTGAAAGGAGCGCTTGATTTTGGCTTATTTGTTTTAAATTTATATTTTAATCTTTAAGAATAACTCAGTAAAACTATAAAAAGGACTTCAATTTCAATAAAGTGTCATCTACTGGCCGTTTTCAATAACCTATCTACAGTAAGAGATAGGCTTACTAGAGTTTTGTTGCTAAGATATTTTTATTAATAATTGAAAAATAACAGCGGGTGCCTGACTACTGATCTAAGGTAGCCATATCTCTTATCTTTGATGGGATATTGAAAACTGCCATAAGTGTGAGGCACTTATCTTGATTTAGTTTATGTCTTTAGAGTGTGAAACTAATTGCTAAGATCTATGCAGTATGACCTATCTTAAAAAGTAGGAATTGCAAAAATTCATCTCGATTTAGCAAACTAATTGCATAGCAAATGTACAAAAAACTTACAGATTAATTGATTATTCCTTTTTAAAGGCGGTAAAAATTGATATGTATTTACATAAATTATAAATATTGGTTCCAAAGTTAAGATTTTTATTTTATTATACCTATCGGTAAGTACAAAAAAATTGTAAGATATATCCCGTCTAGTGTACGGTATTGTTTATTTTGTATTACCTTGTTAATATGCCTGTCATGTACAACATAATATGGAGATAAATAAAAAAAAACATTAAATGGACAATTAACCTTATAATGATATAATGGAAGTAAACAAACACTGCAAAAAACTAACTTCAAATACATTATGATTTCGTTTATATTATATCCCTCTTATTGATGAGTGTCCAAAAAGTAATGAACCAGCATTTGTATGGGACTGCCATTAAGCTAAAAAAATCCGTTTATAAATGTAATATACATACGAAAAAGGAAGAGATATTTAGTTAAATAAATTCGTCATATTTATGAATATTAATACTTTAAAAAAGTACCTTCACGTCTATTATCCCCGAAGTGGTAGGCAGATATGTGCTAGTATATCCAAGACTAGTACGTCCAGTAGATATGCTGATGTCATTGGTGGCAAGCCTATCGCCACTTCGGGCACATTCCAATCCCGGGCAATGTGATGCTTACTCAGAAAAATATGAAAAACATTTTTAAGAACAGTTGCCCGACCTGGGAATTGATCCCGAGACCCTACGTGGCTAGTGGTCTTAACAGGCGCCACCTGTACCATTAAGCTTACGCTAATTAATTACGCTATTTTAATCACGTCCAGACGTACGGACATATTTTAACGTTAGCAGACTGAGCGTCGACGACGTTAAGTCTCACAAAAGCATTTGTAAACTATTTGTATGCAGCGAGAGAGGATATCTCACTTTTCTTACGTCCGTGTGATGAGAAAAACGCTTCCATCTTATAAGGTCTCCAAGAGAATGGCACAGTGTGGCCATTACTATGAACGTTGAACTCAGACGACCCCGTTCATGTGTTTTCAAACGGAATCAACTCATCGGTATTTGTGCCCCGTTCAATGCATGCACGCGCTGAATTAAATTCAAGTTTAGATGTATTTGCGACTGCTATATCTTTCTTCAGTGATTATCTTGTTTTTTATAATACGTTTTTATATTTTTCAGTGTCGACACTTGGTGGAACTCTTCATATAATTTTTTCATAACATTCGTGCACACGTTAAACTAGGTGTTTGTATGCTACGCTCAGATTGATTTCAACGCCATAATAATTATTACAGCCACAATATCAGTGCTCGCCAGGTGCAATTAGGGGAACGGAATTTTCGAATTAAAATAGACTTGGTATGGCTCTTAATTTTTTTATATACAAACGAGGTAATTAAATGAAAATATTAAAAATGCTTCGTCAAATATGTGAACAAACATCACAGTAAATAAGCTATAGTTTTAATCATAACTTTGTTATTTACTCAGCATCAAACAAATAAATCACTTATGAGACGTTATTGTACGATTTAAATTATTTCCACAATTTTCTAACCATAAATATCACGGAACCCCGCTTGTCCACCAGCATTCCCAAATATCCGGTAAACTTGGCAAAGATATGTCCACATAAATAACTTTGTTTCTTAAGGGAAGTGATATAACGTTTATGAGAAACTTAAGTGCACCATTGTAGTTTTCGTCTCACCGTCTTACTGTTTATAGCTTGGGCTATAAAAATGCATCGAACGCTGCAATGGTTTTGTAGAGCTGGTTTATTTGAAGCTTCCTTAGTGATCATGCTAGACAGTTTTGTGGGATTCCTGGAGACATGCTCTGTCTCCTTTACACTTTGGGCAGTCTTCGAGATAAGAGACTTAAGATGTTTTAATTATTTCCGACTTAGTCAGGAAGTACTGTGATAAAATCAGGTAATGTTTTTTGAATACTTTAGTGTACCCACAAATAAGTTTCATTTAACGCTGATATTTTTTTGATTTGTAATTTTATTATGTTTTTTTTAGACATGATTGATAATTGACAATTTTGTACGATCATTGGAGACATTCTTTATCTATTGAAATACTTAGAATATTCTCGAAAAAGTTTCTGTATTTTGTTTTTAGTTCTAATTAATCATATCTTGAATTTTTATAATGCATAAAACAATTTTTGATGCATATTGCTTTCATACAACAAAAGTGATTTTTTTGCCGTTTTTGTAGATGACGAGCTGGGCCTGTATTTTTACATACTCAATTCATATTTACCATCAAACACATTTTGATATAAAATTGTGAATATCATACGCTTGGTTCGTTTAATTATTTGCTTACGCTTCATATAATATTGAAGGGTGGAGTTTACTCAACGTAAATGAAAATAATATTAATTGAATTTTGGTGTAATGAAACACGCTGAAGTGGCAGCAGATAAAGTGTTATTTCTATGTTTATGAACCAGTGATAGCTCCAGTCAAGTGAATAATTCTGCAGAATTATTAAACGTTAATTTGAAAATGTTATTAAATCTGGATTAAAATGTTTTCAGCCAGCTACATTTACAAAAAAACTTTTGCGAATAAATACTTCTTGATGTATCATTGTAACAAACAAATATATGATGATTTAGCTGGAATTAATATTATTTTAAAAGCAATTTTATTTATCAAATACTAGCAATTTTAATAATACAAACAACTTTCAAAGGGCAGACATTTTTTAGACTTATAATACATATCGCGTAAAAACATACCCTCTTTTTAATGTAGCCTATGTCCTTCCTCTAGGTCTATTCTATCTTTGTGCAAAATTTCATCAAAATCGGTTGAGTGGTTTAGGCGTGAAAGCGTCACATACAGACTGACAGACAGAGTTACTTTCGCATCACTTTTACCGACTACATTAAAAAGAGGGATGTTTTTACGCGATTAGTATTATAAGTCGGAAAAATGTCTGCAATTTGAAAATTGTCTGTATTATTAAAATAATTTACGCGGGCGGACAGCTAGTTAATTATTATTATTACTATCCTCATGATCTTGTATTTTTATTAAAATGAATTTTGTAAATAGTTTCTTCAATTAATGTATCTTATAGATTTAAAGCATAAAATATTATAATGTTTTGTTTCCTGTTAATTTTAGTTTAATATGTTTATGACCTTGTAACACTTCACACAAGTATAAATGTAAATCAAATTTAATCTTGTGAGTAATTTAAAAAAAGAAAGCCAAATGCACCGTAAAGCCAAACAAAACATCTACATTTTTACAAAACTACTTCACAGGAAAGTCATATTTAACTTTTACAATACATACATAGGTACATATTATTATATACATGCCTTCTTTTATTTTTAAAGCTGATGTGATTCAAATGAATTTTTAAAAACGTCACATAAACTGAAATATGATTTTTTTTGGTAACATTGAATTAAAATATAAAAATAACACCTTGTGAGGTGTTGTTTTTATTATAACTACCATAATTTAAGAGACAGTTTTTCAACTGATTGAAATTAATGAATGTATTTAAAGAAAAAAGTTGCTTAGTCAATATTTATATAATTCTTTCCAGGGCTTAAACTCTCATCATAACTTAGTTAGGTCAAGGTTAACCAACTCAAATACAGAGTATCATTATTTAGGCCCCATCAATCAAGATGAAGTGAAAATTGAACTCTCTGATTCATTTACTGTTAATCAAGAAGATAGTGTTAAAGAGGAAAGTGTTGATCCCGTTGATGATGTACCTTTGATTAAACTCAAAAAAGGTTTCGAAAGCGGTGACGAATTTGATGATCGATGTGATGTGGTAATTGTTATTTTTATTATATATTCTATTTATAAGCAAAAACGTTTTTATTGCTCTAATATGCATGCCATATATAATTAAACAGATATTATGGAGTACTTACTAAAAAATAATATATGTATACAAAATAAAATAAAACAAATATCGCTGCCATATCTGGTGCAAATTCAAATCAGGTAATGTTAAGTTTTTTTAATAAACTAAAAATACAAAGAACAAGTTGACCTAACTGCTCATCGAGTTTCATGATATAGGGTGTTGTTTTTTATTGACACTAAAGTATTGTACTTTATAGTAGAAGTAAGTATAACATAAAATCTAAATATGATTTACATAGAGGAATGACTGCCACTTATGGGCTGTGAACTCTTTTCAGATGATTGGTGACATATGGTGTATGTACTAACCTCAACCGTCATACAAGGTGGTGCTTTTAACAGAATGTACTTATTCCATTATCAGTCTTTCCATCAAATGTAAAAAAACTCTCAATGATATGATACAACCGAGGCCTAGAGACGATATAGATATCATAATTGTGTTGTTATTCTGTGGCCAGATTGTTAGGAGTTATGTGGAAGTCTACCCTCCCTTCCGACTGTAACAGCAATATTAATATGGCGGCAGGAATAGGTTTGGTGTTGGATCCCTACAAGGTCACTTTATCAATAGCAGTCTTATTGGTAATGACCCATTTAACCTAAATGCCAAATCGTCTATCCTTTGCAAGAAATCCGGACCAATAACAATAAGGAATATGCATGTGTTTTTTTTATTTTTTTAAACAATACTTCAAGTAATTATATAACTGAAAAAATATATAT
>DVZL01007345.1:0-10796 GCA_018236625.1 Lasaia peninsularis
CCACAATATTTACATCATTACAAAGCTAACAATAGTAGCTTCAATATTTTACTAAGAAAAATATAATTTGTCGCTTATTTTTTTTGTCGGTGACTTTTGATTGCAGGTGTGTCACCTGAGTCGATTTTTTTGCTCACGAGTGTAGTATTGTTTTGACTTTCGTCTGTCTGTTTGTACCAGCTAATCTCTGAAATTTTCTGTCTTTATTTCTGAGACTTTCACTGGTAGTCAGCTGATGTAAGAAGTAATTGCTAAGGCTACTTTTATTTTAGAATTTTACATTAGAAATGTTTAAAAAAAACATGGGACAGAGTTGCGGGTTCAGCTAGTAATAAACATATAACTTAAGCTATCCATTTAAAATTATCATCTGTTTACATGATTAAAATTAAATTATAAATACTTAGTCTAATTGTACTACAATCTGAATAATATGCATAGTGCCATCTATTAGTTGGGTCTGGTTGTTCTTGTATTGGAGTCCCTATATAAAATTTCCTCTATTCCGTATTTTAGTATTTGTTAGTCATAGCAGCAACAGAAACATCTCATCTCTTAAAAAATTTCAACTGTCTAGCTGTTATGGTTCATGAGATATTGCCTGATGCAATACACACACATGAACAGCTTAGTAGGAATCCATTTTTATTTACTCTATGGAACCTAAAAGGTTTAGAGAAAATAAGACAAACTCTATCATAAATACTAGTTTAAAAGTATAAAACATCAAGCAATATAGATATTTTTTATTATATTTACTTATATTTGTAATATGTTATTTCATATTATAAAGAAAGACAAACAAGTAGATGCAACCAGTGATGGTATTGCTTCTACTTATCAAATTACACACAGTCTGTAGACACCAAAATCTTTAAATAATTTTGTGAGCAAGCTGGAATCTAAACTGTTTTATATGATGAAATTTACCTATCCTACCTTTACTTCTTCTTCAGGGTTGTGGTTATAATCATTTTAACTTGTGATAATTTAAAAGGAAAACTGACATTCAGAGAGGAGAGATCTATGTTTTATCTTCTTTCTAGAAAATACACATAGTACAATATTTCAACACTCTTTACCAGAGACTGCCAAAGATTAAACCAGAGTAAAGTAAAATGTATTAACACCAGAGTATATAAAACTATAAAAGTTAATCCATTTAAAACAACCTGAGTATGATCCTCTTGAGATTCCTCTAACACATTTGGAGCAGTTTCAAATTCCGGGTTTCCTTCTTTTTTATTATCGCTATCATCTGTTTTATTTTCTTGCTTATTCTCTGTTTCGTCTTGTTCTGTGTTATCCTTATTTTCACTATCTCCGTCATTGTTAGATGTTTCTTGTGTTTCTTCCGATTCATTTTGTGGTTCAGCTGATTCCTCTTTTAATTTTTCTCTAACTTCTTGGGATTCATCATTTTGTAATACATCTTCATTTTCAGTAGGTGGTTCTTCTTTTAAATCTCCACCTTCTTCTACTGTAATACAGAATAATATAATCAATTGACACTTATTGGTTCCACCTAAGTACAAAAATCAATTTGCTGATTACAATTATCCATAGTAATATTATAAATGCGAAAGTAACTCTGACTGTCTGTCTGTTACTCTTTGACACCTAAACCACTGAACCAATTTTGATGAATTTTAATACAGAGAAAGAGTTGACCTTGAGGAAGGATATAGGCTACTTTTTAACAAACTACATTAAAAAGAGGGTATGTTTTTACGCAATAAGTATTATGTCTGGTCTTTGAAGTTGTCTGTTTTTATATATAGAAATAATTCACGCAGGCGAAGCCGCAGGCAGAAAGTTAGTTATAATAATTATAATAATATGAAAAAATATAAAAAAACAATAAGACTAAGCGCTAAGAGCAATGAGCAATGTAGTATAGTATTTGGTATGAAAAATTACTGTATATGTGGGGTATTCCCCACAAATGCAATAACAATACAACGAACACAACAGATTATTGTATTATTTTATGTGACATTAATATTTTCAACATTCCGTTGTACTAAGCTATTACTCAATTGTTTTATAGAAATAAAAACTATGAGTGAAATATAGTTGTTTTACCTACATTGTAGTTACAAAGAGGTTTCTTATAAATTTGCTTATTTCTACTATAGAAAGTATAAGTTCTACAAGCCATATTGTACAAAAAAGTTAAACTTGTGTCTAATTTGTAGAATTTGGCTGATGTCAAGTTTGGAGAAACAACTATAGTTCTGTGTCTTCTATAGCATGATGATAAGACTCAGTTTTATTGTAGAAGTTAATTTAATTGTTGGGGCCAAAGACTAGGACTTTCTGAGATGCATTTTTATGCATTAGTAAGCTTACGATCTTATTTATACAATACAATAATGATGTGTATATGACAAAAGAAAAGAAAGAAAGATTGTGGATATAAAAACACCGGGAATGGAGTAATTATTAATTTTTATTTTGAACTATTTAACTATTCTGACATAACAATCATCTAAATAAGCAGCTTTATGGCTTAATTTGAAATTTTATTAATATACTGTTCTGCTATAGTACAGCTACTTATGCTCACATATTTGTTCAAATGAGCATACAATTCAGCAGCTCTGATATACTAAATATCCGTAGGAAAATGTATTCATTTAAAAAATACTATAAATAGACATGTTGGATTATTCACCCAAATGTAGCGTGTGGCACTGAATTGTAAGGAATAGATAAGACAGACGTACAGGTCAACCAGGAGTAAGAAAATTACTCTAGTCAATTATTAAAATACAAAGGACAGTTGCTTGTATGCTTTTATATAATAAACCATAGTTTAAAATAATAAGCAATCAGTACTTTTATTTAAATGTTTTTATTAATATATATAAACATAACTTACCAGTTTCTGGGTCCTCTACATTAGATATTTCATTACTCTGATCAGTATTTTCCTGGCTATTTTCACTCTCAATCACATCCTCACTATTTGCACTTGGATCATGATCTATATTATTTAGGGTCTCCGTTTTTGGTTCAGTCTCACTAAATTCACTTTCACTTACAGTTTGTACACCACAAGCATCACTTTTATCACTTTCTGCTGCAGTACTAGGTGTAGTTTCACACCCATTAGGTTTTTCTTCTGCCACTTCTTTATCATCCATTTTCAAATCCGGTTAAATTTGTACGTTAACTCGAAGTAAGATACATCTGAAAATTAACAAGGTTTTTGAGAGCATAGCTTTTGTGTGCATCCTACGGAACAACCGAACCGGCAATGACTTTGAGGTTATAAAACAACAATATCACTTTATACAGGTAGCTTTATTTTGAACAGAAAAATTTAATACTTTTATCATTGCAAATTAATAACAAAACCGCTTATTACATCTAAATACAACTTAGATTATGAAAGTAAAAACAATTAGATTATCCCGCGCTTATTAGAATATCACTAAAACATTGCAGATCAAACTGTTCTAAACAAAAATCGCAGTTTTACATCAAATGATGCCTCTACTTAACCAACTTTTAAAAGTTGCTGGAAATTTAACAAATCACTAATCTGTAATTATGTTTAAATGTAGTATTTATTGGGAGTTTCTTTGTAAGATTAGATCACAGTGAGAATTGGATGAAGGTTTTACTTTAACCAAATAACAATAAACATAATAATTTTACTACAAATATAAGCAATTGCTATATAAAAAGTGTCATGAATACTTACTAAATGATCACTTTTTCAAAATTTCACGTAAAAGCCACAACAAATGACCACCATTTTGGAATCAACCTGTGCCTGGATGTGAAAGGTCCTGCCAACTGAATAACTAACATTTTATTTTAATTCAAATGTTTTTTATATTAAAGTTCAGTCATTATTTATGAATGTTAGATAATTATTTAACTCGAAGACTACAATTGACAAATATCAAAATCTCAATTTAGATGAATTAAAGCAGTCAATCAGTTTTAAAGTTTTAAAATATTAAGTTGGTAGTATGCGACGCTACAACGCTAAAGTAATTTTAGTGATGCACATTACATTTTCGATAGAAAAAATCGAAACACGTTTTAAAATTAATATTATGTTTTATGGTATCCGTATTTTACCATGCACAAATATTGCGACTATTTTTAAAGTAAACAATTATTTAAAGAACAAGTACTGGCTGACTACAAAAGCTATGAATAAATAGTAGACCAAAGTAACCCTCTTCATATTATGCAAATAGTAGATACCCTATAATGCCATAATATTTAAAATAAATAAAGAAATTCAATTTAAAGAATAGTAAAACAGTTGCTAACGATACAATATTTCGATCATTATAATAGGTACATTTTATTGATTAAATGTTCAATAATCTTTTACACATTAATTATGGATGTTGAACAAAATTTAAAAAGTACAATAATTTTGTACCTATATTGCTATGGTATATGGAACTACAAAAGGTACCTATGCGATAATACATCAATATGTACTACATAGAATAGAACTTCATACCGTGATTTTAGACTATCGATACTACGATGGATGTAAAAATATAATATGTAAAGGCATCGTTTAATTTCACAATTTTTATATTTTTAAAATTACTTTCGTTAATATGAACTTTATATAAAAGATCTTATAGATGAATAATTTCAAGTGGCAGATTACAGTCGTATTTAATTAGAAACATATATTTTATTATTATGTCATCATTAAATTGAACGCTTCTCTAATATTATTGTCAATTGTTTTCTACAACAAATTTTAAAATTAATATTTATCTTAGCCTGGATTGGACAGAATGACAATTACTTTGTATCTTATTGGAGGATCGTATGTCAAAGTTTTTTTACACCAATAACCTATATGTATTTGAATTTATTTTTCTGTCACAATATTCTTGAATATGGCGGGTTCGTGTTTTTTCAAACCTAAATACGAAATGAGTAGTTATGTGCGCCGTACGGCCGGCGACATTGACAGCGATTTGTCGAATATTCTCGTTCGCCATTTTGTGAATGCTATGGAATTCTATGTTAAGTAATCAACGTGAGGTCATCTAGGAGTATAACAATTTGAGGTATGCCCATCTTACTATAGGACCAATACAAATCATAACATTAATTCGATTCACTTATAAGGCAAGACTTATCAAGTGTTTTACTAGTGTATCACTTGTACCTTACAGAATTATTAATATTATTCCTGTCGATGACTAAGGTTATACGGCTAACACATAGGTGAACCTACCAATCATATCCTTTTGTATTTTTCCAGGTTTTGATATGACTGATAAGTCTATGGTAGGAAAGACTGTTCTCAAACGACATGAAGTGGCGAGACCTATACATATTCAAAGACTGGAAGCCGCCCTAGACATCAGGCCATTTGTGAATCAAGTAGAGAAAATACTGAATTCAGATGGAGGCAGTCAATCTGATGATGATTCCGATGGTAAATCAATGGCAAATGAAATGTCCAAGGGTGACAAAAATATTCATGGGGTTGTAACTACCAAACAAGGTACAGTTTAATCATAAAATGTATTTTCATGTATTCCATGAAAAAAAATAAAAATTATATATTCTTCAAATGCTTAGTAACCGTTAATATAAGATAAGTAATACTGTAAAACACAAAAGCTTAAAAAAATGTAAATATTGTCATGCGCATATCGTGTAGACAGAAGTACATACTTACGCATCCACAATTAGCTGGCGATATTAGATCGTATGGTGAAAAAGACGGAAAGTCTGTTGCCGAACTGGGCACAAGTCCAATCCCAAGCGATGTCATGTTTTGTGAGATAAGCTCTAAAACTCAGAGCAGGTTTCCCTACCTAGAAAGCAAACTGTGAACATTGTGTGTTAAAGTTAATCACCAACTATGCTTTATCACAGACTATTTTTTTATTTAATTTTACCTTACCAATTGAGCAGTACCTTGATAAAATTTATTTATTTTTATCTTATTCCTAGTACTCATTATTCCCTAGTGCTAGTGAACCACTCTTAAAACTTTGTGCTTCGGCACAAAATAATTAAAATGGATTTTTTATGGGATAACACAGTCAAGTGAACAGGCATATTGATCTCCTGATGGTAATAGACAATTGATGTCAGTTTATTCTCTACTCACATAAAACAATGGTTATTAATTAAAGTGATTGGATTGATATTTGTTAAAAAAACAAGAAGACATAAATTACATTAAATAAATGTAAGGTTTGCTTCAAGTGTGATTATTATTGATTAAAATAAAAAATACATGCAAAAGATGGACCAAAAATGAAATGAAATAAAATTTAATTAAAATAATGAAATAAAGTTTACTTTATTACATTTATTACATTATTAAAATAATGAAATAAGTTTAATTGTGTAGGTTCCTATTGGCACCATGTTCCAATTTATAACACCTATGTTTACCATTGTCTTGTCAAGATTGTTAATAAATTTTCACAAGGGGCTTTACATTCTCATACCACATCCTAACCCAATGGATAAATTGGTTATCGGATATAGATAAATGTAATAAAACCTTTACTATGTTTACTAGCAGCTTCTCTGACTTGGCAGGGGTAATAATTTTGTTTAGTTGATTTACTTGTTTCTCAGTGATACTATAGCTCTCTAACAAAGCCAGTTAAAATTTTGTTTTTGGTTGTCAGTATTACCATAATAGTTAGTCAAATGGTCAATATAGCATCGCAAAGTTTTTTGTATAGATTTTTTGTATGTTCTCTAACATTGTAGGACATTTTTTTGTTCTATCATTAAAGATTTTTGCAATGTTGTGTGTGATGAAAGAATTTTTAAGTAATTTCTTGTATACCTTGATACACACTACTTAAGTTTTGTCAAGGATCCCTAATTAAAGATAAATAAATTAAAAAAATTTACCTAGTTATTTTTAAAATTTCTGTAATTTTAGAGTTTGTTCATTGATATAATATTATTATAGATTTACTTTCCATTATAACACAATACTAGTGACAAATCATAGAAGTAGAAAAAACTAAAATTCTTTGGCCACTTACAGACATTGGGCAAAGCTGTGTAATAATTTGCATTCAAATTAAATATTATTTTTCACAGAACGTCAGAGTGATCGTCTTAGGTTATACAATTTGGCTTCAGTTGGTGAAGAAAGAGAGTGGCTAAGAAATGTACTTCTGTCATCAGAGTCTGAAACATGTAGTGATGATGACACACCAGCTGGTAAAGAACTTAGGATTAAAAGGCTGCTCAAAGAGAGACATTATCACAATAAATATGCTAGAAGATACTATAAAGATCCTGGGGTAAGTAATAATGTGTGGTCAAAAGTCCATAAATTTCAAAGCATACATTTTTTGACCGACTCATCTACCTTTATAAATAGTGTGTAGAATAAATATGAATTTTTAATTCCATCATAATGGAGGCACTTTTTCCGGAACTACATTGTATATATAGGAATTGTTTCTCTTACCAAAATTTAGTTGCAGGTGGTAATATTGAATCTAGATTAATAATAGAACACAGGACATATTACAGTAAAATAACTGGAGTCTCTTTTGCCATATGGCCAATAAGAATAAGGATATTTTATTTTTTAATTCCCTGGAAATTCTTCACTAGTTTATTTAACAAATATTTGAAGTCCATTTTGAGTAACTTTAATCACATTATTTTTCAAATGGGGATTTAACAATTTTTTTATTAGGGCGCGAATATAAGACATAAATGTCGTCAACGCGGGCAACGCGAGAATTTTCGTCTCGTCTAACTACAGCCTAAGATGGCAGAAAAAAATTAAGATCCATGTGTTTTTCCATTGAAGTTGTAATTATTTGTTATGGATGAAGGGATTAGGAAGAAGTGTAAAAGATTTTTTTTATAAATTATGTAATTTTGTTATAGAATTCCCGTTACATGTATTATGGTGCTGGTTTACTCTCCACAATTGACCGTTATCCTGAGCGCAGAGTTAGCAAGTCCATAGTTCCACCTATACCACCTTCAGCAAGAGGAAGAAGGGGACGTCCAGCTGAACGTGGCACAAATAAAAATGCACAAAAACCTAAAAGAAGTCGAGCAGAAAACCGTTCTTGTAATGAGCCAAATGATATGGTAAGATTTTTTTCATTTTATATAATTGAAATCACTTACTTTAAATAATTATGAATAAAATAATAATTATGAATTTGACCGCCTCGTTGGCCGACTGGCTAGCGTACACGCCTAATCGCATCGACTAACCGCTAGGCTTGGGTTCGATTACTGATTATTTGTGTGATGAACATAGATATTTTTATTTCCGGGTCTGTCTGTCTTGTGCAGTGATATTTATCTATTTATTAAAATAAATATTTTTTTCAATGAAAACAAAAACATATTGTACTAATTTAGATGTTTTCCTTATATAGACTTCAAAGTTTAAATTTGTGCTAGGTTTCGTAAAAGCAAATATATCTTCAATGGAAAGAAATCAAGAAAAGCCCTAATGTCCTGCTGCTGCAGGCAATGAATGGTCTTCTTAAATTGTGGTTCATTTATTTTATGTTTAATTATTAATTGATAAAGCCACAACATTATTAGACTAAAACTATGAGAATATGACAAATAAAAATTTTGAGAATATTTTATTACTTTAAATAATAATAGTATTTTTAAATGATAGTAACTCGGTACATAATTAAATCTTCATAAACATATTATTAATCGCCAAAAATTTTAAAGAATTATGTATGAATGCAAATCATCGCCTCTGTGATTGAGTGATGTCAGTGTCCGTCTTTGACACATGAGGTGCTGCACCCATATACCATTCTCCTTCTATAAGCCGACAATATTTATAGGTCTTATGATGATGGGAAGTTTGTTTTCTCACTATGTTTTCCTTCATCGTAAGAGTACAAAATATATTTAAGTTAGAAAGAACTCATTGGTGGGGTTTGAACATGAACTATTGAAAAAGTATCCAAAGAGTCGACTAGGTCATCGAAGCTCTCTATCAGTTCATCAGTATTCACTTCAGTTTGTCAGAAAAACAATGTTACCTGAGATTGTATTTGTGCTTGATGCCTCAATCTAAGACTGTGATGTTAAACTTCATGCATAGTACCTTCACGCCTATTATCCCCGAAGTGGTAAACAGAAATGTGCTAATATATCTACGACTCGTAAGTCCAGTAGATATACTAAAACATCCACGATTATCCAAGGTACTAGGGCCCTGATGTGATAGGTGACAAGCCTATCACCACTTTGGGCACATTCCAATCCCGGGCAGTGTGTGCAAAAAAAATAACATTTTTAAGAAAAGTTGCCCGACCTGGGAATTGAACCCAGGACCCCACGCGGCTAACGGTCTTAACAGGCGATAGCCGTACTGTTACAACACAGAGGATAATTTTACTATTATTATTTTTATGTCTAATTGTTTTTACGTATTTTTATTTTATCGTACACGATGCCTTCCGTTCTCCAATTACAGTATCAGATAATTTTGGATTGGCTGGAAGAATTCTCGGTATATAGAGATAATAAGCCTTTTGTGCATTTTTGTTTATTGTTATTATTTTTTCCTTTGTATAAATGAGATGTATGTACAATAAAGTATTAAATAAATAATAATTAAAAAAATGATTCTGCAGGTTGCTTTTTTTACCAATTTAAATAAATTTCAGGTTGACGGTGTAGACTGGGAAGAACAATTGCACAACTTAAAAGAAGAGCGGGATGATGAAGACTTCACGATAGCTGAGAAACCAGGCATAAGGTATGTTTTGGGTATTAATAAATATACTATAATATATTTAAGTTACTTAGAATATAAGTTTTTTTTTATGGCAATAATAGACAAACAGATTTCTTGATGTTTATTGATACACAAGACGTTAATAATGTTTTACGGAATTGAATATGGGGTGGAAAGGTAGAAAGTATGTAAGTTTACTGGCTATGTTACCTGAAACATGACAATGTTGAGCATTGTCCTTGTGGCTGTAGACCAAGGTAAGACGGCGTTGAAAATCAAAGTGAATTTTATCGAAGTTGGTGAATGTAATATGAATGGGTGCACCCATACAACAACAGATTTGATAGATTTTGATACGAAACCCGCCGTGCGCGAGTCCGACTCGCACTTGACGGATTTTTTGTATGGCATGAAGTTTAACATTTCAGTATTAGATTCAGAACACATTACCTTCTTGGTGTCTATATGTGTCACTAAGGATTATGAGAAAGAAGTGTTTTTTCTTAAAAAAAAATGTCATTTTAGTAAAAAAGGATCTTTATTTCAAATTTTTGTAAATAAAAATGTTCACCATATACCCAAATACAGGCAGAGGTACTTGGCCGGTTTGTTGTTCTTGTTATTCAATTTCCCATATGTTTTTATACCCATTTTTAGGCATACATTAGGCATACATACATCCATCCATATGCCATCCATTCTCATAAACTTTGGCGATTATAATATTAGTAATAAGTAGGATCATTTTTATCTTTGTATCATATAATTCATGATTCAGGGGCCGTAAAAAGCTATCCGCCCTCAAGAGTCCAGAAGCATTAACTGCAAGAAGACGACGTCATTGGCAATTGCTGGTGAAGAAGGAACTGGGGAAGGTCCAGAGAGCCAGGACCGCTACGCATAGAGAATGGATATTGCAGAGGAAAAAGTTGGCGACACTTTGCTGCAAACACTGGAGACACGTGGCTATGCAGGTTAGGTTTTTTTATGGTAAAGAAGCAGACGGATTTCCTGATGGTAAGAAATACACGTCGCCTATAGACACCAAAGGTGGAAATGGTGCGTTGCC
>DVZL01007346.1:0-10796 GCA_018236625.1 Lasaia peninsularis
AACATTTCCTGATGATGTAGAGCTATTTTGGGATGAAGTAAGTTTACTAAAGCGTGGCGATGAAACTCAAATGTTTCTATTGTTGCCTAATTTCATGTTTAATATTTTATCACTTCTCCATTCATCCGCTAACGTTGAACGCATATTTTCACATATTAATCTTTTAAAAACAAAGCAGCGAAACATGCTGTCTATTGAATCAATCACTAGTCTATTACATTCAAAAAGACTTTAATACAGCAAATTTTTACGATTTTGAAATTAATTCGAAGATGACTGCGACTATGGCCAAAGAATATTGGTATAAAAAATAATTATGATTATTACAAATTAGTCTGTAAGTTTATTTTTAAAATATAAACGAATTTTATTGAATATTATATTTTTTTATCAAATACCGATTTTGGGTACAAATATACCGATTTTAGCAGGCAAGTCTACCGATCTCGCTCTATGATGTTAGAGACCACTGCGTTTCTCAGTTGTATAAAAGCAAGCCTCAGATCATACGTCTGTCAGCCGAGGCGGAATTGAGATAAGTTTCATATGTTACTAGCAGCAGCTGTGCCCGCTGTGTTTTTATTTAATTATTTTATTTTATACATTTCTAAAATAGAAATAGCCAAAACCGTTCCTTATCACATAAGCTGACTGCCAGTGAAAGTCTCGTTAAAATTGGTCGAGCCGATTCAAAGATTAGCGAGTACAGATAAACAGACAAACGAGGCCCGCTTTACAAACGTACCTGTAATACAACTACACTAACAAAAAGTTCAAAACGCAGTTCTTAAATGTCCATATACATTATTTCTACGGCTGATAAGAACAATAAAATAAAATAAACAAAACAGTAGTGAACAACACTTCACCTCACCTCACATGTCAAATTATTATATTATTTGTTACAAAATATAGAATCCAGTTCATTAAGTACTAACGATCAAATTATTGTACATACTAAAAATCTAATACTATGGACATGAAAAAACGTAAATATAAATAAATATAGTCACGGCCATATCACAGTGTAAGGAACATTTTAGACTACGGCCTAAGGGTGCCAAAGCCGTCGCCGTATCGAAAGGTCGGTTTCGGGTTTTCCTTCACTGAGAGCACTCAGAAAATGTACTAACTTACGTTACAAAAACGATTGGTGTATGGTGGGGTTCGAACCTGGAATACCGAAATGGAAGTCCGAAGCTCGTACCACTACGTTTAAGGCAACGTAGTTAAGGTACGAGAAGGTGGTTTTACCGCTTCCAAACGCAAATAATCAATCTCTGTAGTACAAATAACTCATGTGTATTTTAGTATATTAATATTACTCTGGTAATTCAATGAAAACACAAAATGTATTTCTACAAACACATCCCAAAAAAATTGATTAACACAAAAAGGGATTATAAAACATACATACAATTACATTAATTTTATTATTAACCGACTTCTAAATTACGAGGTTTCTAATCTCCTGAATATTTATGTGTTTGTTTCGCAATCACACTAATTGAAATTATTTTTGGCGTAGGGATGTGACGACCCCATCGCCCACTGTTGGAACTGTCCAGTATCTTAGGTTTCTAAACCGTTCCTTCAGTGCAAACAATCATTATTCCGTGTGGTGGTGCCATGTTGTATGTCTGTTTATAGTTGCAGCCAAATGGGCCGGCACGCCCGGGGACGTACCACACTCTCACTAAAAACTGACGTGAAGTAGCAGCTTCGCTGCTGCGTTTCGTTTGGTATGTGAGAGACCCGGAGGCCCACTTTCCTTTAACTATAATGGAAGCGCAACATTTAGATAGTTGTCCCCGGGGAGGCACCACTTTCCTTTGCAGTGGAGGCCAATCCTCCCCCTGGTGTTCCTAGCTTGGGAACGGTTGTTCCTCACTCGGGACCTCCAGGTAGCCCTTCGTATTATGGGGATTTGCGCGTTTTATTGACAATGCTCGAGGCGAACGGAGCAAAAAACTATCGGCGCCCCTTTCCACGCTCGTGGATTTCTGAAATATCAGGAGGATTCATACCAACTTAAATGCCGTCCACTTCCACCTTGAGTCGGCGAAGTCGGCCTTGCTCTTTCTAACCGAAATGCAAATATCCTCTCCGGCTGATATATCATATCTCACCTACCCAGGGTACAAGTTGGAGTATTCCTTTGTATCACGGGCCGTTGTCTGGAAATCTGTCAACTTTATTACAAAGATCATTGATATGTGATTTTCAATTACAAAATTTGTTAATTTTTATTCCTAGAAAGTTAATAGAATTTACATTTTCTATTTTTGTGTTATTTAAAAATACATCAATTTTTTTAATCTGTTTATAATGTGCTGGAAATTCAACTAATTTTGTTTTAGTAGCTGAAATTTTATTTATTTGTGTTGATAAGTAGTATTTTTATTTATTTGTGTAGATAAGTAGAAATTTTATTTATTTGTGTAGATAAGTAGTAATTTAATTTATTTGTGTAGATAAGTAGTATCTTATTTATTTGAGTAGATGAATAGTAATTTTATTTATTTGTGTAGATAAGTAATACGTTCAAAGTTGATAAAACATATTTTCCTGGAACATTATAATTTGACTAAATATTAATTACTCCAAACTTAAGTACCTACTGAAAGGCATCGCAATCCATTCACCAAATTCAATTTATGTTTAAGCTGGTAAAGCTTCTATGCTCATGTCCAATCTACGAACTTGGTATTTACCTGAGCTGGAAATTTCTACGTATGCTCTTTGACGTAAAGTTTCCTTTCCTCCTAAGTCACCTAAGACTCATGTATGTACTTAGTTAACTACTAATATCAAGTTATTACCATAATTCGCGTATCTAAAAATTTGTTTTGAATGGAGAAAAAAAGAAATTCTAACTACTTAATGCCTTGAGGCGCCATGCGCTTTTTCTAAGGCATATGGTCTAAACATAGTTGAATCATATAGGAACAAAAATAAATGAACGTTCCAGTGTTGTCAAATCAGTCAAGACACAGTAACATGTGTTTAATGGACATAACATTCAGAGAAATAGTACAAAAGTGTATCGATACGTTAACGTACAAGTTAATATGGTAGCACTTGACGCGTTTTGTCTCTTTCTTTTATTTGCCTTGAAAGAATATTGCTTACGCTTAAAAAATCATATTCTACTCCTTCTAATATTATTAATGCGAAAGTAACTCTGTCTGTCTGTCTGTTACATTTTTACGCCTAAACCACTGAACCGATTTTGATAAAATTTGGTTCAGAGATAAAGTTGACCTTGAGAAAGAACATAGGCTACTTTTTAGCCGATTATATTAAAAAGGGGGTACGTTTTTATGCAATAAGAATTATAAGTCGGACAAAAGTCTGCGATTTGAAAGCTAACTGTGTTATTTGAGTAATTCATATCGGCAAAGCCGCGAGCGGAAAACATAAATAAACATGAATAAATAAATTAGATACATGTTTGGTATACGACATGTTTGGTACAGCTTTTGTGAAATAAAAATTTATGGTTAGGACTTACACATTTTTCGACAAACTTCAAAATGGAAAAATGAGAACTTAATGAACTGACTGTATTTCGTCACGTGATTACATTATAAATTAGAAATGAAATGAAAATATAAATAGGTTTTGATGATTTTTTTATAAGGGAGGTCCTATTTCAACGGTGGTCTCATGTAATCAAATCTACAAAGATACTAAAAGAAGAGAAACAAGGAGTTAAAGTTCAGTGATTTTTAAGAACCAGGCGGTTGGCGACACACTAGTTAAATCATGTTTTTTTTGTTTCCCTTGGTTTTTATTTTGTCCTTAGATAACGATGAGTATCTTTGTTTACTAAGACTTATAAGTATTGTTTGCAGTTCCACTGTGGCCAAGTTGTTGGAGGTCTGTTTATAAACATATATTTTCTGTTATACTTATGCCACGTTAAATAATACTCAAAAATGCGTCTACAAGTGGTTTATCATATTTTCTTACTCAAAAAATATTTATTTATATGTTAACTGAATATAATTTGGTAGTTTTAATATCATGCATTGAAATAAATAACTTGTTTGAGAACGACTGCAGTTGCATCACATAAAATGTATTTTAATACATATTAAAATAGTTTTAAAGTTATTCATTAGTTTTCTAGACGTATATGTCAGTCCTCGTACAAAGTGCCCCAATGGCCCTCTGCCGAGCTTTACCGAGTTTCTCATATTACAAATTACGTAATAAAAATGATAATTGGATGAAGCTAGCAGAAACATCTTTTGGATTTAAATTTTGCTGAGCCGGGAACGTACACAGAAGTTTCTTTTTTATGCAGGAAATTCGCATAATTTAACCACATATCACACTTAAACTTGTCGCTTATTTCAATAAGGCTGGGCTGTGACAAATTGCCGGTGGTGATTTTAACTAATATCAAAAATGAAGAACTTCTCAACTATAATAGTCTATATATTTTTTTTTATATTTGGTACGCGATTCAACCATCAAAACATGGAATTTGATAATTTTTGTATCGTAGGAGAAGAAAAATAAGGCAATCGGTTAATTTTTTTTTAATATTAAAAGTAATCAAAAATGAGTTATACCTAGAAATCGGGTTTTTTGCAGTTTTACTACGTTTTAACAATTGTAATAAAAACATATAAGAATTAAACATTGTATTAAAATATTTTGTTACTTTTGCAAAAATATTAAACACACCGTGAGTCGTCAAATTGACATTTTGATGACTCTTGTGTCACTTAGAGTAACGACTAAAACTCCCCAAATTCATATACCCAGGGGAACAGTGAGCCCTAATGTTATGATAAGTATACCTGAGAAGTTAATATAAATTTGGCCGCCATTCTAAAAATATGTACAAAAAACAGTTTACTTTAAGCGGCCAGCCTCTTCAATCGTTTGATGTGAAAGCGGAAGTAATGTACACTTAAAAATTTTAAATGATCAAAGTGTTTTAATATTCAATTTTCTACTTTACAAAATATATTGTAAAAGCTATTTAGGTTGTCTCAAAATTTTGCAATCTTGTGGATATTATATATTAATTGACAGTGATAGATCATTTTGATAGATATGTGAACACTGTACAAGCTATTTTTTGGTTCAATTTTAAGGATTTTTTTAAATAGCCACTGAGGTATTAAGAATATTTGAATGAGACACAAGATTCCCGGCTCTTCTGGTTGCTTGTAGACATCATAAGTGTAGTAAATACGTCGCTGTTCCATCTCTGAAGTATCAGGCTTAACTTGCAAGTGTAGCGGCTACATCCCATCATACGTCCTCCAACAGTTAACAAAAGTATACTTATTGGAAACTTTGTAATAGAATATATTCAAGTCTATAAAACGATTTATTGATTTATTAAAAAGATTTATGTAAAAAGGGTTTATAAAAATATACACAGAATAAATAATTAAAATAAAACAGGTTCAAAAATCTTGTTACTCCATTTTGATCTCACTCCCATCCCGCTCAGTGCGTGTAACGCGTGAAAAAGAACTTCGTTCCATAAACAATTTCACTGACTCTACTACTCTAATAGATACGTATGGAATACTGAAGGTTTATAATAATAATTTAAAAAATGTTTTTCTTATGTCACAAACAGAATTGCACTTTCCGTCCGTATTTGATAGGAGTTCAGAAACTCATAAAATTTGATGATCAGAATGTCCTCCGTAGAGTTTCCGTTTCCTCCGGCAGTAACGACGACTATTATTACATTTTTTATTGACGAAACTCTTTTAAATATTATGACGTCGAATGTGTTGTCCATAAAAGTAGTTTTTGCATACTTTTCTTAAGAATATAGTTCTATAAATTAAATAAGTTTATTTTATTCTCAGACTAGATGGTTAAATGTCTATTATTTTCTATAAAAAAGTTTGTAATTTAATCTCAGTCAACTGCAAAAATGTCTTAAAACTTTATTATCATCTCCTCCAGGCTAACAAGTTTTTTGTTGTTGTCGATATTTTATAAAGTGATGTGCCAATAGCCGTAAAATTTAAATAGCAACTCCTCTTACGTAATAAGTACGACCTATTCTACAAAACAAGGATCATCAAAATACGCTTGAATCTGACGGAGTTATTGCGTAACAGATAAACAGTCGAATTAAGAATTGCATCACATGAATAGGGCAGCTGTAGTTAATGAATATTAAATTGAATAAAAACTTATTTGAAATGAAATGAAATTTATTTATTTGCAGAATATGTGTGTTAAAAGTTGTACAAAATAAAAGTTTTTAATTATATCAACATATTCTACCACAATGTGGTGTACAAATATTTTAAGACATAATTCATATTTATTGATTTAACAATATATTATGTACTATAATTATCTTATTATCTATAAACATTATTTTACACAACTTATCTTAACCCTGTTTACCATAAACTACCACTGTTTCCAAACCTTTCTTTAATCAAATTCAAACTATATTAATTATATGTATTTATTACTTAATTTAATCTTCAAAAAAATAATTTGTGCTATAGTAACTTTTATCTAACAATAACTCAAATACCTTCTTACGAAATCTTTTAAGCGGAAGTAATTTAAGAATATCAGGAATATGGTTGTATATATCAATAGACATACAGTACACTTAAGTTGTTACGTAAGTTATTACCATATCAATATTAAAATCGTGTACATTTTAAACAAATAGATGGACTTGCCATCGCATGAAAACACAATTTATAAATAAATATATTAGATTATTTAGTCTAGTGTGCTCAATGTGCTTGAAATTCGTCTCCATAATGAATGTGTAACTTCTCCTAATGGTTCTTCGGATGACAACATAGCTCAAAGTCAATAAACTGGGAAGTGGAGACGGGATCTAGAGCAATTATTTCACTTATAGTTTAGTTAGCAATTTGATTATCAATAACTTTTTAAAGATAATCCCACATCCATTCGGAAGGACTTTGGCAAGAAACCAGGTCGCTGGCCCGTGGTGCTGTATGATACATACTAAACAATTTATTCATGGGATGGCCATGTCGCTCTATTTGTTTAAAACGTAAAAAACTTAAGACAGAAGGTCCCTTAAGTAGGGACTAAATAAATTAACCTACTTGATATTACATCGATCTCACAACTTTTTACGGTAATAAAAATTGAACTGCGAGACTTGGTTTTTTTACAGCATGTTTTTGATGGGATTACTTAGATTTCTTGAAATATTGTTCAAACTTTCATTGAATGACCCTATTTCCTGCAATAAATGATTAAATGATTAAATAAAAAAATGAAGATTTAATCTATTTTATTGATCGGTAGGTTTTCATGTAGAGAATCCCGTGATATACATAACTCAAATATCGAGAATCTTGAGTTAGCTCCCTTTAGATCTAGAGGTGCGATTTGATCGTAAGTATAATATTACGTCCTAAAGCACTTTTACGTACGAATTTTTGTTACTTGTTTTAGTTTCCTATCTTCTATATTGCTACATTTATTTTAATTATTGAGGTGCTATTAAAATTCTTGTATTTGTAAAAATATGTAACTATAGTCTATAATAAATTTAAAATAAAATTTAGATATGAAAACCGACCGAAATGGAAACTATAACCCATTGTCTGGGCTGTGGATAAATACTTCAAAAATTTATGAGATTGATAAAATTATTCAAGGTTTTATGAAATCTTAAGATTTCAACCTCGTGACAAAAATAAATTATATCCATATTCATCGCTGCAACATTATGATGACTCAATATCTGTTTTACTCGTGTCTCTTTCCTGAGTAAGTTTATCGGCTACCCTTCCCTCCAAACCAGAACACGACAATGGCGAGCACTGACGTTATTGTGGCAGGAATAAGTAAGGCGGTGGTACCAATTACTGGTGGTAATTATTTATTGTTTTTTTGTTAAATAAAACATATTATATCTAACAAAAAACTTAGATTGATTAGACTTTGCCGTATTTTTTTTAATTGCAAGTTTAGAAGTTTAGCAGTTAAAATTTGTCACCGTACATGGTCCAAATTACCATCAAAAGTTGAAACCCTAAATGTACGGGGAGCTTTGAATGTAGGGGAGACCCGTAAAAAACCGGGTACCGGGGTAAAATCGGGACCTATGTCTATCTCGCGAAATAGTTTCCCATTTTTGACACTACTCTGTTCACGTGACAGCGCTATATGGATGCACTTGTTAACAAAGATTCGTTTGTAAATGATCGCGCGATTAAATTTTATTAGGTTTTTTTTGTTTTTCCGTGGAATAATCTAATTTTCTTGTTTTTTCGAATGTTTCCTTAAAGTCATAATATATTAAAGACAGTAAGTACTTGTAATTTTTTTACATAATATATGTTAATAATAATTTGAATACGAATAATTTCAATGTTGACAGTTTTTATGTGTGAAGACTTAGACAAAGTATTGTAGTGTGCGTGGGGGCAAAAGCGTTCGGGGTGATATCGGGTATACCCGGTTTTGTCCAGGTGTACCCAAATATGCCCCGCAAGTACCTATATAAGGAAGACGACTCGGCAGTCAAGATGTAGCGATGCCATGGAACAAGCTATTGAGGCTGTTGTCAGTGGAAGGATAAGTTACAAACTAGCAGCGAAAACTTTCAATTTACCATAAAGTACATTAGAAGATCGTTTGAGAAAGTATAAAAATTGTCATGATTTAACTTCTGCAGTAAAAAAGGCTTAGAACAATTTAAAATGGTTTTTACAACGGAAATGGAAACACTGTTAAAGGAACATATTTTAAACATAGAATCTCGTTTTTTTGGTTTCATTTATGCTAATATTAGACGTCTCACTTATCAATTCGCTGAAAAATAGGAAGTGTCCCTTCCTATTTTCTTGATGATCTTATGGAATTCCGATGTTACAAATGGCAAAGGTGAACGTTTTGCATAAAGTTGAGTAGTACCCGTTTCTGCCTCAACGGAAATCCGATTTTACCCCGACTTAAAAATTAGTAATTTTTTTAATTGAAGTAATATGATTGATCTTATTACTGTCGTTTTATGTGTAATGAGGAAAATAAAGACTAATATTGATTATTCTGGTGTTATTTTGTACCCAAAAGTCATAATTTTTAATCTGGCGGCCTCCAAACTTAAGGTCCCGGTTCTACCCCAGTCTCCCCTACATCTGTTCATACAAATACGTCTGTCTGGAGTCGAACCCGAGATTCGTTGATATTCTAATCACTCAATCAACCAAACAATATATCCTTGTCGTATATTTCTTTAGATCTCGAGAGTCTTCATTGCTTAATCGATTTTAGTATATAGGTACGGTGTGGTTTCAAAGGTAGTGATTCTATGGTAAGATTGGTAGCAAGTCCCGTTATATCGGGCAAAAATTCTAAGCATTTTAGATAAACTGAAAAAACTCATAGAAAAAGCTACCTCACCCAGGTATCTAACCTGGGACCTCATGCATCAAAACCAGACACTGACTACGCTCGACTCACATAGGGATTCGATTCTAATCTTTATTGGTTGACACCCACAACACAAGCATATATACTTTAGGGCTACATTAATTTGTGTCATTTGTCCAGAGATATTTGTTAATGTAACTGGCTTCAGTATTATTACGTAAAGCTATTTTTCTTGTAGTGGTGGCGTCCTTACCCCCGGAGCTGCATTCGGCAACACCAACATCGTACAACGCCTGCAAGATGATGATATTACTTTTGAAATAATTGGGAAATAGTCCTGACAACTGGAACTAAGCTTGCAAAATCATTAATGCCATCTATGGATTAACATTAAGATTGTTTGTTTTGTCAATTTACCGTTAAAAATTAGTCGGAAATACATGTAGGTAGCGGATATTCTACAATTCTGATGTAAAAAGTTAAAATTATCAAATTATTAAAATACTGAGTTCTTACAAAATAAATGCTTCTTTTGTCTAATTTTATCAGCTTTCTTATACCTAAATTCATATTAAAGTTAAATTGTAACAACAAAAAGCTTTAATAAATATTGCATATGAAAAGGCAATTACTATGAGATCATCATGTGTGTGTTAAGATAGAAATAAATAATAATTAACAGAATATGCAAGATGTGCTAATAAAGGTTCGTGCTGTTGTATCCTAGTACAATATCGACTGTAGGAGTGCCGATTCTTTCCGAAAAAGATCGATTTTTAAATCGATTCGAATTATAACCTAATGAATCGACTCACAAAAAATGGTTATTTGGTGAAAATGTAATTATAAATCAAATTTTAATATAAACAATATAAATATTATAATTAACGATTTCTTATCGGTATCATCAGTGAATTTTATGATAGCAATTATTTTATTTCATACAAAATTATCAGATTGGGTATGAAATGTCTTTCAAAGTAAAGAAAATGTAGCCTATTGTTCCTAATACCCAGTATCTTAATAAAAAAAACAAATATCAATTTTCAAGAGTGATATATCGATTCACTGAATCGATTCAGTAGTAGTAATTTTCCCCGTGTTGGTCCGGGTCTTTTGTGTAGAATAGACCAACTTCCTTCCTACCAGGCAGCTCATAAGAGGCGAGCATTGGTTAACTCGGTTACTACCAACAAGACCACTGGTGGTAGAGTGCTGTGCAGCAACTCGGCCGGGTAGGGATCCTCCGCCTTACCTATTCCTGCTGCCATATTGACATCGTCGTGTTCCGGTCCGGAGGGTAGGGTAGCCGGTAGACTGGTGCATAATTTTTTTTTTGATAAATATAAATATTAAATATTACTGGACAAATTACACAAATTGATCTAACCCCAAAGTAAGCAAATTATATGCTTGTGTTA
>DVZL01007347.1:0-10796 GCA_018236625.1 Lasaia peninsularis
GTCTCGTAAAACCAAAGATCACTTGGAATTCTAGCTTATTTGCTCTGTCTATGCAGGATTATTTCAGGGAGGTGCATCTTTACATACTGACTAAATTAAAATTTAGGACTAAACACATTGTATTATAGCATGTGGAATACAGAGTTGCGAATAATAAGAGTTCAACGATCTACAGAGATTTTCAAAGGCTACTTTTTTCAAAGACTCTATGAAAAAAAAGTCATTTTTTCTGAGTAAGTAGGTACCTACATAGTTTCTTTCCGGACAACGGGTGCAATTAAAAATCCTTGCTATCCTGCCGGAGATATAAAATGAACAAATATATATTTTTTATGTTATAGAAAAAACGTAGTATATAGAATTTGAACCACTTGATAAATGTCATATCTCTCACGTGAACCAATGCGCGAATGTTAAGAGTCAGTAGGTGTACGAAACGAAAAGTATTACGAAATTTCAAGACGCACCGATATGGTAGTGTACTGACCGGTTTAAATGCAAAACAGTAGCTTGCACAAACAAAAACATAAAGATCGCAAAGATAAACACGTAATCTGCAAACAGTTATGTGGATGTTATGCAAAATTAAACAAAACGCTAGTTTTCTAGACTGTAACAGACTAATAAAGCGGAACGCGCAAAATTCCTTTGCCTATTGAAAAGATCAAAGAACAGAGAAACGTGGAGGAAATGATAAAAAGCAGTATGATTCTGCTTCATCGTTTCGACGAATAAAAAAATATTGTGCGTCCCCAAGCTGCTATGAATCAATCATTTTCAACCCTAACGTCGAGTCGCCTGAACAAATCGGTCATGTTTTCCTACAATCACAGCTGCAGTGTATGTAACGTATATTATGAAAGTATGTGCTTTGTAATATAGCCTGAATACTCGTGTATTTTGTTGTATATATACGTCTGGAGCTTTAAATGTTAACGACCTCACTAGTAATCTTTCGCAGAATTCTTTAGTCTATTTCACACGCAAAAACTATGGAAACTAATAATTATACTTTTGTTTAAATCGAATCAGTTACGTAACATATGACATGATACATTAAATAATGTTATTAGATTTTTTTATAAGATACGACAGCGAACAAGCACACGGGTTTACTGATGGTAAGAGACAACCGGGGCCTATAGACTCGGCTGTCGGGCTGTTAGACCGTTTGTGCAAGTCTGCCCTACTCTCCGGATCGGAACACGACAATGTCATTATGGCGATAGGAATAGTTAAGGCGGTGGATCCCTAACCCGACGAGTTGCTGCACAACACTCTGTCACCAGTGATAATATCGGAAGTGACCCAGTTAACCTATGCTAGCCTCTTACTTTCTGTCTGGTAGGTAAGTAGATGGTTTATTTCACACATGAGACCAGGACCAACACGGGGAAAAGGTAGATGCTGCCCTATCAAGTCTTCGCGGAAACTGTTGAGATATTGAGACAAAAACTATTCTCTCTTTTAAATTGGACCAAATTAAAGATAATTGTGAAATTTGATTATAATTATTTCAGTAGTTTCGAACAAACATTATGACATAACATTTTATACACAATACACGATTCGTTTAATTTAATAAAGAATTTAACCTTAATTAACGTGTAAAACTAATTGGCTGGAAAATAGACGTATATAGATGAATTACCTAATTGAGAGTTGCCATTTTATTGTTATGTATACCTACATGCATTATTTTATGTAATCATAGCATATCTGGGTTAATTTTAACAGCCTGCTTATGTCACAAAAATAAATAGAGCTTTTGTATGAGAAATTTATTGTACTCTGAATTATGTTGATAAATAATAATTATCTAAATTTTAATTTTTAGCGTGTAATGGAACGTGTAGGCTAAGTATTTCTTACCATTAATGATTATGCTGGTTTTATTCACACAAATGGCAATAGGGTATTACGACGATACAACCGGATACGTATCACCACCTTATCTTCTACTTTAACGGTAGAGCTAGCCATTATGTAATAATACCACCAAAGCTACCAACTATAGGCTGGCTTATTAAAACTCTTACTTGAGCATTGATTACTCCACCCTCTATACCGGAGTTTAAAAGCGGCCAAGGGCGAGTCTTACTCGCGCATTAAGGGTACCGCACCACATTTAACAACTACAAAAACAGCAAAAATGCGTTTTGAATTTGTAGAAATTATTTATTAATAAATAACAAGTATCATCTTTGATCTTACGCGATACATTGTGTAAAGTATCATCTGCTTACATGACTAATATCAAAGCACTATTTATAGCGACATCTATTGATTAGTATGGAAATTAATATCCTGACAACAATATACTATCGATCTTTTTACTTTACTTACATATATATCATCGTTCATCTTAGTTTCTCGAAAAACCAACAGTTGTTAATTGTTCAGGAATATCATTTGTTCTGAATTCCTCCTTAATAAATATTTAAATTATTCCATTTTTTAGTATTTGTTGTTATAACGGCAACAGCAATGCATCGTCTGTGAAAAATTTAACTGTCTAGCTATCACGGTCATGAGATACAGCCTGGTGACAGACAGACAAGACAGACGGACAGCGAAGTCTTAGTAATAGGATACCATTTTTACCTTTTGGGCACGTTACCCTAAAAATGGAAGAGAATAAGGGTTATGGCGGCAGGAATAGCTAAGATGGTGGTCCTAACCAGGCGAGTGCTTGCAAAATTCTAAACCCTCATCTTCGTCACCATTTCAACGACTAATAATCCAACGCTTGACTTACATGAGCCGTTTGATATAAAATCTGTTCGGTCTGTAGTCTGTAAAGGAACCAGGGAATAAATTCGGACCAGGTTTTTTTTATCATGGAAGATTTTTCGTCTATTACTGACCAGCTTATGTCTAGACCACCGTGGATTCTCTTAAAAAAATATAGTACTATAAAGTGACAACGGGTCAAGATAATTTTATTTGGCTTATTTTTGTAAATAATATGAAGGACATAAACAAAAAATACAGTACAAACCACATGTGAACGCACGGTTAATTTCTCAAGACAAAACCGAAACAACACAGCGACAAAGCATAGATAGGAAAATGAATAATGAAAGAAAATTATATTTAAAAATAAATTTTATTGATATGTAAAATATATTTAAATGCAAATGATAATAATATGGATAATTTTTCAGTCTAATGATACATAATTTAAACATCTTTCGGTCGCGAGTATTTTAAATCTGGTTCTCGATAATATGTAAGAAAATCACTGTGAATCTACTAGAAATAGCAAACCAGCCAAGTGCGAGTTGGTCTCGCGCCCGGTGGGTTCCGTACTATTTTCTATAAAAACGGAAAAAAATCTCATTTGTTGTATAGGAGCACCTTTATGTATTTATTTTATTCTATTTTTAGTGTTTGTTGTTATAACGGCAACCAAAATATCATCTATGAAAATTTCAACTTTCTAGGTATTACAGGTTATGAAAAATAGACTTGTGACAGACGGATAGATAACGGAATCTTAGTAATAGGGTTCCGTTTTAATTATTTGGGTACGGAACTCTATTATAATCACCACGATCTGAATACCTATACCTACTCGTATTTTTCAATCAAGAACCAGGAAACATTACAGGAAAATGTTATGATGTTTCGAGTAAAGACACGTTATAAGTAATCTCAAAAAAATATCTATTATTATTTAGTTAACAAAATATTCCATACGTTTAGCCCAAAAATATTTCATAGGGCCTATGAACAGAAAATTATGATTTTTAATAAATAAATATTCACTCTATACCTACCAGGTTTGCTGACTAAAAGCGCTTATAAAGATAAGCTGGCATTTTGTATAATTTTGCATATCTATTAGCGTTACGATGGTTTTGACTTACATTAAAGAATTAATATAAATCAATATAAAACTTTTCTTCAACTATATTTTAAACAAAGTCTTTGAATCTCTATTGATTGAGCTTAATATTTTCCATCTTAAAATTATGTGAATATTTATCTCAATCACTCACGCTATTAAAATTAAATTATTTTACCGAAATTACGTTGTCCTATCATGGGTGTGTGTGTACGAACACCAACACAGATATACCATTAGACTGAAGAATTTTAAGAAATAAATGAACTAAATAATAAAAGATATAGACATGCCAATACATATAATAGAACACGCAGTTGCATTTACCTGAGAAGTCCGTGCTAGCATCCACATCGAGAGAACAACTACCGATCGAATCCACAGATTTGTCCATAACTTTAACTATCAACTTCTTCGTAGAGTCTTTAAGCAAATCTGCTTCTTTCACTTCTATTTCATATGCGCCAATGCTATCTAGATCATTATCTAAATTTTTAATGTCATCTGACTTTGGAGATACAGTAGAGCTAGGTAATTTAATATCAGTTTCATCTGTATTAATTGTTAGAATTGAAGAAGGTTTAAGGGTACCGTCTCCATCTTTTTTGTCTAAAATAAGCGTACTTTGACTAGTAAAGTTGCTTCTTATTGGTTCAATGTATTCAACATCATCATCATATACAAATAAGTGATTGGAATGTCCGCTCGGTCCTTGTTCGTTTGTCGCATCGGCAGGAATTGCGTCAATAACGGTCCGTGTTTTGTTTAAGCTTTTATAAAAATGATTTTCTAACTTTTCCAATTGTCTTTTGGTATCCGATTGCTTTTTGCGCACGGAATCTATAATTATGGGTAAATTTAAAAGATCTGGTGTTCTCTCTCTAACTGATAACTCGCGTCTAAATAAAGGGGATTCGTCACTTTCAAGTTCGAAACGTTTATATTTCGATGAGCAATAATCATCAATTGAGGATGTGTCGGATTTTTTTGAGTCGAAAAATGTGTCTAAAGAGAAAAACGATTTTCGTTTCTTTTTAGGTTGAGCAGGTTTATCAAAATTCTTGCGTAAAAAAGGATCATCTAATTTTAATTGCTGGACACAAATATTACTAGTATTTACTAATGATTTTGGACGGGGTTCTTGTGGGAGACTGAGAACACGATTACTTTCGATTTTTCTTGAATCTAAACTGAGAGTTTTCCGAAATCTCTCATTAAGGTTTGACAGCAGAAAATGTCTTCGGTCTGTCGATTTGGGGGTTACATTGTATGAGTTCTGTTTGCTACTAGATGGTTGTACATCTGGAATGTGCTCTGTATATTTGAATTCTATATCATGTTCCGAAAAATCTTTTGGTTCCGGTTTATCATATGCAACAGAAGGGCACAATGACGCTTGTCGATTTTCCGGTCTGTGAAAAGAGAAGGAGCCTCTATCAGAACTACATTTAGCTTTGTCACAAATACAGCTCCCAACACAGCTTAGCTTAAGACACGGCCTCGGTTCTGGTTCTATGGAAACCTCATGTTTATTATTTGGAATGTATCTATCAGATTTATTTTTATGGACAAGGAGGTCTTGTCTGATCTTCTCCAATCTCTCGTCTCCATTTAATCCTCTTGTATATTTTGACTTCGGTGGGCGGAAGAATTTAATGGAGCCAGAGGTGTGAGGATCAGTGCTTCTTCTTCTAACTAAGGATGGTGATTCTGATATTTTATTCACTCCTAGAAGAAGAACAGGTGACTTCTTATCTTCTTCATCGGGTAAATCACTGTAAACAAAAAAGAACAGTTATTCACCATTCTTTAAAACATCTTATTTACTATTAGAATCAAAGCTATTTTTATGGATATTAATTTTAGATAAAGGTTACGTTTAAATTTCAATTCTCGTTTAATATTCAATTTAACTTTTAAAAATGTTGAATATTATAATATAAAGTTAATATTAAGTGTTACTTTTTGAATGCATAAACACAACACTAATCAAAACAAAAATCAAGACAAAGAACAAAAAAAGGAACATTAAGTAAAAAAACAAGAAATAAAAAAAACTAAATACTTACACGAGTGAATACAAAACACAAACACAAACAGCGAGATGTTAACACGTTAGGAATGTAACACAAGTAGCAATTTGATTAGATGAATGAGTGTAGTGGTTTACATGATAATTAGTAATGCACTAGAATTATAGAGGTACAGATCTTATTAGGCACAAATAAAAAATGAAAGTATTTTAGAATGTAATTTTATGTATGAAAGACTCGATTCAACAAAATACCATTAAGTTCGACATGAGATCTCTTAATATGCCTCAAGTTGATCCCAAACTGTTTTTCATAACTTTCTTAATGATAATGATCTTTGTAACTAAATGTTTATATGCATTTCACTTACATAATATACATTACGGTTGAAAACTTCAAAGAAGGTTTATGAGATTTAGGTTTACAATGATTTATGTATATATTAATTTTTATAGTTACTTATTTTAAGCTCTTGTTATTTCCACCAATTCTGAGCAGATTCTTTCAATTATTCTGTCGATGTGCAATGTTACGAGTAATATCTTACTCCAGAACTAGTTTTTATGACTCTTCCCTTAGTAAATGCCTACGTCGTCAAAATTATTGTTATTTGTATATCTGCGGTACCTAAATTATAACTTAGGAATGCTACGAACAGATTCGGGTCAAACCGTCTAATTATTTATGCAACAAAAGTAGGAGCAAATTTGATAACGGCAGATTGTAATTAAAAAAACATACATAAATAAAATTTATAAAAATGGCAAGTGACAAAAGCTTGATGAAAGAACAGAAAACCAAGCTGCCAACAGAAACAAAAAAGGACGTATGTATGACTCAGGACGCCTAAGGCTTTACTTAATAAAAAAACATTGACCTCAATGTTCATAAATTTAAGAAATATTAAGTCCTTATATCAGATCTAGTTTGGACTAGTGTTGGGAATAACTCAAGTCTTAGAACCGTAATTTCGGGGCCTCGATCCAACCAAATGGCTTTGTGTGTTAATTACATTAAATCTAGCCAACCACCAGTCATCAACAACGCCTCAAATTGTATTAAAACTCAAATAGTAATTTAACAAATTAATTTGATTTACAATTAGTGATTTCAAATACGAAGCATCCTATCCTTATTTTGACTAGCAATTTCGTGCGTTTATCTACGAGACTATGTACCAGTTACCTACCCGATAATTGATTTGTTAGATATAGTACAGTGATATTGTAGATTAACATCAGAGTCAATTCCGAAAATTATCCGAATCCTTAAAAAACTTGGAATTCTTGTCAACACTATTTTTGGTCATCCCACGCGTATTCAGCATAAAGTTATGCAAACTTATTTGGCAATTCTTGTTTTGCCAATCGGCAAATTATACTGATTGTGCAATTATTATGCTAGGGATAATTAATATACGAATAATAAATCGTTTTCATTAGGACAAAGTAACTGATAATAAAAATGCTAAGATGAATGGCTGGTGTTAATATTTCATTAGATCTGTAACAATTTTCAGAGCAGTCTCCGTTTATATTAAACAGCTGATAAGTTACCAGAACTGATGGCTTAGCCAGACGTAATGTAGATCAATAGAATATATGTGATAGATTTGACAAGGGCGCCAGTTTCAACAAAGAGCGGTTGTCATCTGACCTCCGTAACCAAAAAGAGAAACCAGGCAAATCCTAGACTCGCTCGAATTCATTTTCTTAGGATGTTTTACTACGTTAGAGAAAATCATTGGTACACGGCGAGGTTTGAACCTGGACTGTCGAAATGGAAGTCCGATGCGTGAACCACTAGGCCACGGAGGCTCTCAGTTACTTCCGCATTTACAATATTTAGTAGGGATTGCGTGACATTACCAATTGCGTGTACAAGGATTACGACAGAAGGGAGTGACAACTGGTGCCGATTCCGGGTCCCCTGTGATTTCATAGATAACACTGTCCCAGCGATCTTCGTACCATTCGATATGTGCCATTTAAATGTTTTTATTTTCTACTAGCTTTTCGCCCGCGTGAATTATGAAAGGGCAGAATTTCTTCCAACTTATAATATTACTAGCTGCCCGACCCGGCTTCGCCACCTACCTGGTCCAATTGTGTTTTTAAATCAAACAGGAAACCATCGAAACATCCACATATACACTTCCAGACGCACAAGTCACATTTTAACCACAAGTTGGCAATGCTCTTTTGAGATCTTTATTATTTAAAGGTGTTACGACATTTGATGTGAATAATAGAGTTCTAAACTGACAAAAATTACTATTATACTCGTATATCTAATACGATTTTGCGACTTTATTTCAAGTAGGTACTCATTGACAATTGTACGTGGTTTCACCCGTGTAATAATAAAGTTTTTCCGTGAGAACACATTATGATATCGCAAGGGGTCGGCTACCTAATCTAGGGGATTTGACTAGGACACCAGTTTTTACGCAAAGCGTCTGCCATATCTGACCTCTGCAACCCAGAAAGGAAACCATGCCCAAACCTAGATTAGGTCGAATTCAATGAATCCGGATTTTCTCACGATGTTTTCCTTCACCGTAAGAGCACTCAGACAAAGTAATAAACTTAGAAAAAGTTTTTCGAACTTGGACTACCCGAATGAAAGTCCGAAACGCGTATCGCTCTTATATACCTATGATTATTTATAGATGAGCTTACGAATCCGCGTGCAGTAGTTAGTATAGCTATAAGTCAAATCACCAATACTGTTTCAATCAATAATAAATCACAATCAACGAACTCACGCGCACGTACTGTTTTAATAAATGCATAACAGTACAATAGAGTCAAATATTATCTATCGTAAAATAGATCTTATAATATAATAGAGAAGGTATATAGTAGCTCAGTAGGCTAATGTAATTCGCGGTCAGTTATTTTACTGAAGACCGTTGGATCATTCGTTTATAATCCACTTTTGTGATGGAGCAATTCGTGCTTTGTTCGAAGTAGAGATGTCAAGATGTTTATCGATGTAGATTACAACTACAAGAATTGGTGAAGTAGATAATATTGTTTTTTTATTATATTAATGATTAACTGTATGTTAAGTAAAATCATCCTACAAATAGTGTTATTTTTCTACAAAAAATCAGAGAAAGATTGGTCGTGAGTTTGACTAACTGTAAATAAAACGAACGAAAACATTCAGGATAATGTTGTCAACTGATTAAAGGGCAAACTGATTTTTTGATTTAGTGTTTAATTAAGCCACCAAAAATTTAAATGCACGACCAGATTCTATTATGTTATTAGCAGATTTTATCAAGAGGTTTTTTTCTTGAAGAAAACACTGCGACCCACAACTATATAGTTCTTCAAAATGGCTCTATGAGACAAGAGTATTCTTAAGTGAGTATTCATCGAAGAATAACAAAGATTAAAGGAACGTACAAAAAATTATTAAAAATTAAACTATAAATAAATATCTGGATAAATTTTAACTTCATCTCTTCACCAACCAAATATTACCAATTTGAATAGTTAGTTTCACTATAACTTTCCCTTTAGAAATATCTAATCATCAATCATATACATCTAATCATCAATAATACATCAATGTTTATCATTCGTGGTTTCGAAAAATATACCAACTAAAGTAGTTTTTTGGTTCAAGCAAACTACGAAACTTTTGTAGTTTGCTTGAACTAAATTTTATTTCATTTTATGCAGTTAGTTGCACTCATCTAAGTATCGACAGTCGATAAAATATTTTGACATCTCCATTTCTGTCATCGCGTCTGGTCAAAGCAGCTTCATTGCCTCAATTATTTGTGCCAACGCATTGCTCCGGCAATAAATAGTGAACTGTATTTTGTTCCAACCGACGGACAGACTCATTATGTTAGTAGATTATTACATTTACATGTTAGCAAGTGGGTTAAGCGGGGATAATTTAATTTTATGGTAGTAACTCAAATTGGGCCACGTTACTCAATTAGATTATAAAGTCAAATAAATATCGTCACGCCCATATCTCTGAAATGATAGGTAGAGGTACACATATATCCACGATTAGCCGATAATTAGGCCCAATGACGGAAGTCCGTCGTCATATCGGGCTCAAATCTACTCAGGCAACGTTATGTTTTTTATTTGAACAGAAAAAAACGAGAATAACCCGGGAAGCAAACCTGGGACCTCGTGCGTGAAAGTCGGACACCGACTCCACCTATCCGCAGAGGCGACGCAAATTCAAAATATGAATTATTAAGATTTATGATAATTGATAATGAAACGAAAACAAATTAATATTTCAAGTACATAATTGTTTTTTTTTACCTTTATCGGCAGTTCTTTTAAAGTGATGACAGTCATAACAACGGCCTTTTTTGGATATTTCGGCACAGATAAGTAATTTTTGGCCTAGTTAAAGGTTGTGTCGCTTTCGCGAAACGTGATCCAATTAGTTAAGCTTATGCATTGTAAACTATGCTACTTATTTAATCTGTGACATCCGAAATCTAACCCGTACTACCATTTTTGGCGGGAGTTTTCAAAATAATAATTTATTTTTGTTTAAATATGGATTTTCTCGAAAATAACGCCTGATTATATCACTTAATGTAGTCTGTGTCAAGTTTGTCTAAGAAAAAAAGCTACAAAATTGATGGGTAATATCCTCAATCTATAATTTTTTGTAATTTTTACAATATTAAATTCTTAGTAGATTACTTCCAAGGATTAATATTTTTTAATTATTAAATTAAAGATTTATAAAACCGTAAAAATTCAAAGTAAGTATATTAAATATACCTACGTTAACATATATATTTTATTTTATTTATTTTTTATTTAAAAATTTTATGCACACAAAAAAAAAAAGTGTACAAAGGTGGACTTAATGCTACATGGCATTCTCTACCAGTCAACCTAACATAATCAGAAATA
>DVZL01007348.1:0-10796 GCA_018236625.1 Lasaia peninsularis
CGCTATTGTGGCAGGAATAGGCAAGGCGGTGGTACCAATCCGAGCGAGTCGTCGCAAGACTACCACCTAGTAGTGGTGTAACGGTATGGCTGTCGCGTGTTAAGATCGCGTAGGTTCCCCCCAGGTTCAATTGCCAGGTCAGGCAACATTTCTTAAATGTTTTTCTGATTATTCTGTGTAAGCATTACATTGCCCGGGATTGGAATGTGCCCAAAGTGGCGATAGGCTTGCCACCTTACATAGGCGGGGGATAATAGACGTGTAGGCACTTTTTTTTATTAGATGGATGGACAAAAAACACCCATCAGACTTGAGGACTCCTTATATAAAGTCAGTTAAAATTAGTTTAGATGTTATGGCGAGCCCAAAGCGTAGCTAACACTTTGTAATAAATATTACTTAACTTTCGACATTTTATTACAAAATTCCAGTAATAGTATCCTAAAATTATCATAATTTAATAAAGTTATGTCCTTAATAGACAATGAAAGTATAATTTGAGCGTCTCATAAGCTATAACCGTACAAAAATATTGGTATCGAGGGGCTGTATCTTAAAGTTAAGTAAGGTTTGGAAACTTAGGGGTTCTGTATTATTTCGTTTACTTTAAAACGGGTCAACTTGTGTTTTTCACTTAAGTGTCTACTATTCATATATTTCCCCGTCTTGATTCGGTTTGAGAGTCAAGCATAGGTTAACAAGGTCATTCCTTTTCGTTTACCGTAAGAGCACTCAGAAAATGTACATAAGTTACAAAAACTCTTTGGTACATGGCGGGGTTTGAACCTGGACTACCGAACGGAAGTCTGAAGCGCGTACCGCTAATTAAAAACCCATGTACTTTGTCACGTTGCACTTATGATTAAAAAATATTTTTGAAACAACCGTCCAGTTTCGGTTTTTACAGTTACTCTAAACTCTAAAGTTTCGGTAACTGTATAGAATAGTTATCGTAACTTTAGAAGTGTGGAAGTTTCACGAAGCATCAACGGAAAAAAAAGAGTATGAAATATAATGCCTACCTAGTTTTTATATCTCGACGTTTCGATCCTGTTAGAGACTAATAATAGAAATATTCTATTGATGTTATAAAAGCAAGTTCGTAAGTATGGATGGATGTACGAGTATGTATGGATATTTGTTACTCATTCACGTAAAAAATACTGGACCAATTTGGATGAAACTTAACAATAATATAGCTCATTCATGAGAATAGCACATGGGATAATTTTTAACCAACTACATAAAAAAGTATGTTTTTGGGCGAAAAGTATTATGAGTCGGAAAAATTCACGCGGACAGAGAACTAGTGACAAATGACAAATAAAATAGAAATCATTAAAAATATGAAGTTAATATTCTTCTAAAGTACTCTTTTAATTTAGACCTCATTTCCCCACTGAATTTAATTTTAGATTAAATAATTACTAAACTTAGTTATCAATTATAAATAAATATAAATAGAAACATCAAATGTTAAACTCAACGATCTCTAACAAATAAAAGTGACTCAAAGATCCATCTATAAAACGCTAAAACAAAAACTCAACCATTTTAAATCGGTGCTTCAGAAGACAAATTTGAATAGGAATCCATAGTAAATGAAGGTATAAGCGCTCTTGGGTTTAATGTTATAATTCAGTAATAAACTATCACGGACAAAACTATCGAGGAACAATGAAAGCGGCGGGGTTACGTCCGTATAGATTACAGAGCTTTATGGACACGGATTCTAGATGAGCGTTTGATAAAGACGTATATTTTATTGCCGAGGATCCTTGTTTGAGTTTGAAAATTATCTTTGATTTACAAGTTTGGATATACTTTGTATTAAGGGGATGGATTTCAAAATATCGGGCTTGGTAGTTAGATAGAAAACAAGTAGGCGGCTATCCTGATGGTAAGAGATGTCGGGGGTGTTATTTTGATCTTTAGACATCTCAGGTTATGTGCAAGTTAAAACTGGATAATTAAATTTGAAGTCTAGATTTTTGTTTTATGACGGTAAATACTGATTATTAAATCTATACAAATAAATAAAATTGGTGTGTCTGTATGTACAAGGTACATATACCAAAACAACATTTTCAAATTTTTGTCTGTCTGTTTTTTTGTACCCGCTAATCTCTGAAACGGCTGGACTAATTTTGATGGTACTTTCACTGGCAGATAGCTGATATAATAAGGAACGGCTTAAGCCACTTTTATTTAAGAATTTTATGTTAGAAGTGCATAAAATAAAATAATTAAATAAAAACGAGGATGAAGTAGCGGGCACGGCCAGTGACAGATATATGTATATTAATTTTTGCAATTTCTCTCATGCTATTGTTCCGGGACATTTTTAATATACGTTTTTAAATAAAAAAAGATCACGATTTACGTGAATTAAACTATAAACCTTTATCTTTCGAGAAGAAAGCTAGCTACGTGGATGCGGCCATTTCCGGCGGCAGGCTAGAAAACGTTTTAACACCGTAAAATTAATTAACTACTACGCGGAAATAAGCAGTTAGGTGTCACAGTACACATTGTTCCTACCGAATTGGTTGGTTGGTAAGGGCTAGTGTACACAACGCTGCAAACAATAGCGAGGCTCGGGTTCGATTCCCGACCGATGTCTCTGTGACGAACATAGATGTCTGTATTTCCGGGTCTGGGTGTTGAAATTCTTGTACTTATTTAAGTATTTCTATGTTTTGATATCGTTAACTAACACACGACACAAACATATAATTTGCTTACTTTATTTAGACGTGGGCGACTGAGCTTCAATCGGTAGTCATTTTTTTGACCCCTTTTTTTAGGCCACCTCGTAGGTCGAGTGGCTAGTGTACACGCCTAACCGCATCGACTAATTGCAGGGCTCGGGTTCGATTCCGGACAGGCAGACAGACAAAGAACAGACATCTGTGTGATGAACAAAGTTGATGATAGTATAAATAAAAGAATATATAAATATATATACAAGAATTTTTATTTATTTTAATAAAGGATATTGAAAAGATGGCGTAAAACTAAGAAGTATCAGAACTACCGAAAAAACTATGTAAGAAATTAAAACTACCACTAATCTTAATCTCTATAAACTATTGTTAACTGAAAATGGTTCTCTTTATTATAAAATATAATATAATATTCAGTATAAAATGTACTTCAGTTCGTAAGCGTTTACAAAACATAAATTCATATAGGATCCCACAATAAATGTAGGTATAGTGGTAAATTATATAAATAAGGCTGTGGATACATTCTCGGTTAGATTTCACATATACCCACCATTTCTTGTTATTTATAGGGCAGTTACAGTTTAAATATAGGACTGAATGTATTTGAGAATGATATATGTGAGAGCCCAGCTTTAAAAGATATCGATGAACGAATGGACGAGTGAATGAATTGATAGTGTGGAATCGAGCGATATACGTCCGAACGGAAGATCTATTGGCATTACATCTAGAATGTGTGAAGGTTGCGTTTTGGAGTGGAAAAATAAAATGCCGGGGACTAACGATAAATGCTGGCGTGAAGCCAGGCGTTTTAGGCATTTTTCTGATAGGCGTGCTTCGCATTAATGCGTTTTTGTGTTTGTTGTTTTCATTGAAGAGGCAAATGATCAACGCTTCGGATGGTAATCCCTGACGTACAGACATCCGCTACACCAAAAAAAATCAATACAAGTCTTTAATAACAAAAACCTCATATTGCTAAAATAAGGGGAAGCTCTTCTTTTCAAACGTCGAGCATTTGTGCTAGGAATCCCCAGATATGATATTTGTCTTAGGTAGCGCCAAATAAGATAAAGATTTATGATAGAAGATTAAATTTTAAATGAAAATTCTTAAATAAGAAATAAAGTTTTATATCTCACAAAAACTATTTGAGCTATCAGTTTTTTATATGTAGCAGAAGAGGCAAACGGTCAAGTGGGTCACCTGATGGTAAGAGATCACCATACTGCACGGACATCCGCAAAACCGGGAGTATCACAAAAACTGCAGTTCTTTTACAAATTAGTACACTCTTTTTTGTGGTTCTTAAATTCTATCTATTAGCAAATACTGATAATTCGTCACGACAAATATGAAACTAGCCGAGTACTAAATCTCAATGTAATTAATTATATTGTTTTATTTATATTTTTTTTAATTTAAGGACAAGGATGTAGACGTATAAAAAAAAATTAAAAAGTTAAATAGTCTACTATCTGAAATTGACTGTCCAGGATCATTCCTAAATCATTCTTAAAATAGAATATTAGACCCTATTTGTCAAGGAATTTTTTGTAAGTTTAAGTAAACAACTTTGACTGGCAGCTCACTTGCACGGATAAACCTTTGTAGGTTTTTGTGTATTTAAGACAGTGAACAAGCACACGGCTCTCCTGATGGTAAGAGACAACTTTGGCCTATAGATACCATAGGTGTTGTAGGTGCGTCACTGTCCTGAGGTGGATCCCTACGCAGGCAAGTTACTGCAGAGCACTTTATCATCTGCTTTATCATTTAACTCATATAGCATAAGCAATTAAACATATATTTTTCTATTAAAAATAATAGTTTTATAAGCTTTTTTCCAACCCTCCTAATGCTGTAGTGTGAAATGAAGGTTGTAAAGATTTCAGAAGTACTGATGAACGAATGAAAGAATGATAGTGTGGAGTAGCGCGATAGATGTCAGGGAGAGAGTGATCTATTACGATCACTACCGGACGTTACGCGGCAAAAAATATTTAAAACTAAACACAGTATCGTTTTTATCGCATTTTTTCACAAGCTCAGAACGCGCGTTTTGTTATACACACTTTTGTCCATTATCAGAGTTTATCTTTTTAACCGACTTGATAAGAACGTAGGTTATGATTTTGCTTGTAATGTATATTTTGCCTTTTATTACGCAATTACTCCGTCCATTCTAAATTGATATTGATTTTTTTTTGACAAATCATACTCTAGAAGCGGTCCCATATGTTTGATGTCATCATTTTAGTTTTGAAATATAAACCATAACATGTTTTTTTTTATATATATGGGATAAGTCAGGGAACAAGTACAAGTTTTCCCCGTATTGGTCCCGGTTCCGTTGTAGAATAGGCCAAATGCCTTCCTCCCAAGCAGCTCGTAAGAAGCGAGCACTGGTTCTATCGTCACCAACACCGTGACATTGACTAGGTGGTAGAGTCTTGCAAACTACTCGCCCAAATTGGTACCACCGCCTTATCTATTCCTGCCACAATAGCTGCAGTGCTCGTCACTGTCGTGTTCTGGTTTGGAGGGTAGGGTAGCCGGTAAACTTACTCACGCAAGAGGCTCACCATCCCAGCCTCAGGTTGGCAACGCACCATTTCCATTCATTGTTTTAGGCGACGTGTATTTCTTACCATCAGGAAATCCGTCTGCTTATTTGCCTTCCATTATCATAAAAAAAGTCCCAACGGCCTTGTGGATGCGGCCCTGATGTACAAGTCCTTCTCCGGAAGAGAACACGACAATGTCATTATGGCAGCAGGAATACATAAGGTGGTGAATCTCAACCCGGGTGAGTTGCTGCACAAAACTCTATCACAAGTGGTCATGTTTGCAGTGACCCAATTCACATATGCTCGCTGCTAACCAGCTGCCTGGTAGGAAGGCAAATGGACTATTCTACACAGAGGACCACGAAAAAAAAGAATAAAATTTTATTTTGACTTGATCAAATTCCTTATAGTTAAGGACCTTAGTGGTCTACGAGGTAAATTATGGAATAAATTAAAAGAAAATACAGAAACGTAGAAGTTCATAAGACTGAAGATGGTTATCTAATACCCATATTAGGATAACCATCTTATAAGTCTCCACAGATTAGATATATTTAACTGTTTTAAGCCAAAGCTATTAATTTGTGCCTTCAAATACTTTACAGCATTTTTGTAGACAATTAGTTGAAGACATTTTAATTGGTGAAGAACAGCTGTGAAATATCTCAAACAATTATCGGCTGTTTTATAAAATGTATTTTTGGTATTTGGACACCGGAACACACTCTAGCTTTGTTGTATACTAGCTGTTACCACCACTTCGTCCGCGTTTAAATTAATTATAATGTTTTAAACATTTGTAATATAAAGTTCAAAAATAAAAGGAGCCTGAAGTTTTCCTTATTAAATCAGCTGTATGCCAGTGAAAGTCTCTTCGAAAACGATCCAGTCGTTTCTGAGATTGTTTAGGTATTAAAAATAACATATGTCTCACTACGAGGCAGCTCGTAAATGGCGAGAACAGACTAACTAACAAGAACACTGGTAGCAGAGTGCTGTGCATCATCTCGGCCAGATACTGATTAACAGTCGTACCTATTCTTGCCGCTATAATGACATTATATATGTGTGCCAATCCGGGCGAGTCATTGCAAGACTCAACCATCTAGTACCATATATAATAACCGAAACAGCATTTTTTAGAATTTTTGTCGGTCTGTCTATCTATTTATCTGTTTGTACCCGCTAATCTCTGAAACGGCTGGACCTATTTTAACGGGATTTTCACTGGCAGACAGCTGATGTAATAAGGAAGCAGTTCCTTAGGCTTAGGCTACTTTTTTTAGAACTTTTTTTTATAAATGTACAAAATAAAATAATTAAATTAAAACGCGGACGAGGTCATGGACACAGTACCTATATCCTTCCAAAGACACCTCAATTGCCAGACTATGATAAGTAATTTCGTAGTTATGCAATAAACAATGAACATACATACAAAAATACCGATCAAAATCATAACCTTCCTTTTGGTTCGCCGTAATTAGGTAAAAATAAACTAGCATGTGTCCCCGGCCTTAAATACACGGCCTTGAAACTTAACTAGTTTTAATTATACGCTTCTGTTAAATGTATTTTAAGTTGGAGATAAATGAAATAGTTAATCCTTTAATAAGAGCGTGGGAACATCGGCCTTTGGGAATCTGTATCCTTTATGTTAAATACTTTTTATCTTCGCCCCTTTGAAATTGCATATTAATAGGTTATACTTGTTTTACTTTCATAATATTCATGCTCATATCCTTGAAGGGTTTAGGCAGTAACACACATTTATGTAATATTATATAGGGTAAAAATCAATTCCAGGAAACGTTACGTTTTGCACGTAAACTGAAAAAACTTGCCCTAGCCGGGAATTGAACCCGGGACATCTTGTATCAAAGTCGGATTACGCTCTCTTCCATAAATAAGAAACAAATAAAGTTAGATCAACTGTCATAAAACTTACCTAGCCTTCCCATTCGAGGAGATAGGCGTAACTATATTTAATTATGTTTTTTTTTTAATTTTTTAACCTGTACCCAAACCCTGTACCCAACTGTACCCAAAGTGTAAAAATGTCACCAGCCATGAACAGTGCTAGCTAGAAAGTTTATGTTTTCACAGATAATTAATTTATAGCAATAAACAAAATTATATTACCTAATATACCTACCTAATATTGCCATACATATTTTAACAAAGAAAAAAAATGTTTTTTAATGGCAAACAAAAGTTTTTTAACATTGATTACTGATTACTTTACAGTGTGTTAGTTTAATACATAAATGTTAGACAATTAAAAACATAAAAAGCTCATACGAAGTGGTCTCAATTGGCTGCAAGCTTCCAGAGCTTTGAGCATACATACGGTCATTTTGTTTGTTAAAATGTTGCTAAATTCTAAAAATGTTCTCATCCGTAAACAAAATTTTTCTATGACCTCCCTTTGCGTACCGCTTCAATAGTTGTTTCAATTTTACCACCCTATTCGTTTTTAATTTATCAGTTAAGAAATGACCAGTGCGTCTCTTATAGGCTGGAAGTCCTAAGTCATCTCTTAAAAGACGCGACATGGTTCTAGATGCTATCTTCATTTCCCGAGATAAAATCTTTTGCTTTCGGACAAGATTTCTGCGAATTCTTTCCCTTACTACTTTGACTACCTTTTTCGTACGAACACTACGTGACACACTACGGCCAGATCTTTCTCTGTCACAAACAGAGGAAGTCTCATTGTTAAGTACCTATTAATAGCCCGGTACTCAACTTGGAGAGTTTTAAAAATTGCATTTGGCTCCATACCTACTTTGTGTGATGCAATCACAGAGATTCGTTTCTCTACATCACCCCATTTAATTTCAATATCACGAAATATTGTACAATGTATTGGCCCCAAAATGAAAAAACACAATGAATGAACAATGGCATAAAAATGTCAGATTCTAAATTCAAGTGTATTTTTTTATTTTTAATTGTAACAGTATTTATGGCCAGATTAAGTATGAAAGATGCTTCCATACAAAAAACGTGATTTTTTTTTGCCATTTTTATAGATAATGGTACGGAACTCTTTGCAGATTTTATGATTAGATATAACTAATTACATCCCAATGTGAAACATATTTTACTTTCCTATGCTTCGGTCCGGAAGAGGTCAAATTTATAATGCAGGTTCTGCATTACCGTTGAGTTAAATTTATAACTAACTGGCTAGAGAAATGCGGGGTCTGTTTCGTTTTTATCGTTACAGTTCACATTAAATATTCATGTGACCTAATGTGACCACACTCCACGTATTTTGCGAAACTGTCCTACAAATTCATCGTACTTCAAAGTTGGTGTCACAAGTATGTATGCTTTTGTCATGAATCATTTCGGCATAATATGGTTATCATAAAGTTAGTCTGTTTTATAAACATTTCAAATATTTATTCAATTTTGAACGCAATATGACAGGATTCCATCTGGAACTTGACATACTTAAGTAGTTCTAGAAAGTAGTTAATTATAAGAATAAAAAGTGCAATAAGTTGGCAAAATTAATTCCTTTAGGGTTAAAAAATAGCTTGTAACCGTACTTGACCTAAGTAGTTTTGCTTTAATTATAAAAATGTATGAAGTACCTACTGGGTATAATTTTTGAATTTTATCACATATTAAAAAAAATAACAAACCAGGTAAATCTGTGCTGCAAGAATTAATATCATTTATTTATTTATTATTTTATTGTACACATGTGATATTACAACCAATAAGAAAAAAAACATAACAAAGAGTATACATACGAGATTACCTCTGACAACAGAATCCGAATATGACATCGACCTTCATTGATTTGTTTAATGGGTAAATTAGTTTAATAATATTAATAGATTAAACAAATGGGTGAGATCTCGGAGGTTTTGGAAGGTGAAAAATTGATCCTACCTAGATCGATTGTTTACCTCCCAAAACTATTATTATGTTTAGGCCTTATGAAATTGCGAAAATCACGATATCTATACAACTCTGTCGATAGAACTTGGTGTAAAATAGTAAAGACTCCGGTTTCGTAGACTTACCGTCAAATAGTATTTTTTTCGAGTAGGCGACAAAAAAGAATTAACGAACCAAGCTCAGTCGCCCAGGTACTAATATATTAATAAACTATAAGCAAAGTTTATTATTGTCTCCAATCACATGTTGACTGACTGACATTTGAGATGGTTGTGAAAAATGTAGTTTTTCAGTCAAAATCACTAGTTAACAATAAAATAAAAAATTTATATAAATAGCACACATTTACATGTGGTCACTTTATTGTAATTTTTTTACTCTTTTAAGATATAAAATCAAGAAAAAATATATATTTACAATATTCATATAAACACAGCCACTGTATAAAACTAAACTAACTGTCCTATTTATAAATAATAAACTGTGGTCACTGTGTCATGTCGCTGGTTCGCGGGTCGCTTTTCTTTTAATCTTTTTAGGACTATAGAATTTTCCCCGGTATTTCCAGTGCTTCCGTCACTCAGGCCGAACATTTCTTTATGCATTTCAAATATTGTTCACTGAGTCAGCACGAGAACTTGCCCAGAATTTTCACTAAAAATTCACGTTAATATTTAAACCTTAGGTGTGTCTTGACTCATAGGGCGTAGGGCTGAGATAACCCCATCACCCATAGAGATGTCTCGTAATTTAGAATGATGGATTATCAAGCACCAGTCAGTTATAAATATGTGGTTAAATCAATGCATTCGAAGGGTGAGGTAGGCGATGAAATAATTCACGCAAGACTTAATATATCAGTCCGGACTGGAAACCGCACGATTATCATCAAATATTTTTTATTTAAAAAAATATGCACAAAAAATGAACAAAGCTGGACTTAATCTAAAAAAAAGTACTTTCACGCCTATTATCCCTGAAAGGGTAGGCAGAGGTGTGTTAATTATCCACGACTTAACCTATCTCTCGATATCACTACCAGTCAACCTAACTTAGTTGAATAAACAAAATTAGTTATCCACGACTTAACGTATCTCTTGATATCTCTACCAGTCAACCTAACTTAGTTTAATAAACAAAATTCCTACATGATATTAATAAATTTATTTATTTATCATTAACTTACATCTATCATACAGGCTTTCTTGCTCAATACAATAGAGAAGACAGAAAATTTTTTACTTATAATTTTAACATAATATAAACATACATTCTTTAGTGAATTCACTCAAAATACAGTGGAACAAATCTGTATTTTTTGCTCTCAGCTATAATGTGCGCGGTGCCTCAGGTGCCTGTTAACAGTGGCGCATCTTTTAATAACTCTGTGTCTCTAGTGTAAAAGCGTTAAACTGCAGTTTATCCATTATTTGGATTTCTTTACGATGTTATCATATTTTATATTTTAATATTTAAATTTTTTATTCCATCCATCCATCAGCCCTTCTTTGTCCATTGCTGGACATAGGCCTCCCCTAATCGACGCCACTCCAGCCGGTCCTGTGCCTCCTGAATCCAG
>DVZL01007349.1:0-10796 GCA_018236625.1 Lasaia peninsularis
TGTGTGTACCCGCTAATCTCCGAAACAACAGAACCGATTTTAACGGGACTTTCACTGGCAGACAGCTAATGTAATAAGGAACGACTTAGGCTACTTTTATCTTAGAAACGTATAAAAAATATGTTTTAAAAAACGCGGACGAAGTCGCGGGTACAGCTAGTCACAAATATATTGTCACATCAAAAATCGAACTCTCCAATTAAAGTCTCCTGAATAACATACATTCTCACTAACAGTAAAGTCAAGCTTGAGATGGACTACATTACTGAATCGTTGATAAAACAATGGCCGTATATGGGCACCATCATTTTAATGAAACTAATATTATTGGTGGAAGACGAAGTATGGGCTTAGCGGATTTTCGTGAGTTAAGCGGGCTAGCAGTATTTTATTTGTTTTAGACGAGTACAATAACTTTTTAGAGATAATTTAAATATTTTTTGTAAAATCTAACTAAGGCGTTCAATTTGCAAAGGAAAGAATAGATAATAATCATACAGACATATACATCTTCTTCTAGATTTGTAATATTTGATTTTAAACAAAATATAAAACACACACTCTCTAAAATATCACATTTAATTCAAAATAATTGTTATTTAAAAGTACGACTTGCTGGATTTTTATTACGAACAACAAAAATCCAGCAAGTGGCAACATTGTGAACTCCGTAAAAACACTCATATTTAGATTTTCTGTCAAATAAAACTTTTAACGAGGTGGAAAAAAAGGAATAGTACTGTAACTCCATGTCATAATGAACATGTAATGAATGGGGGTCGTATTTCAAAAAAGATTTTTTTGTCTCTGAAAAATTATTTCACCGCAATGAAAATTGTGTTCAAGAAAAAAGATAAAGTGCCTTCTTCATTAAAATGTCACAGCAACACTCTTCACTGGGATTTATTAAAGCCAGCCGGTAATTGAATGTGACGTTATTTCGTTTGTTTTAGGAGTTCATTAAAATGAAAAGAAATGATCATTATTATGCATGAATGAAAGAATGATTGTTGTAGATTTAAACAAATGAATGGCCATTAATATTTATAAACATTTATTGCACTATTAAGCAAAATATTTAAAAGCAAATTTAGTTAGAATATTTTCATCCCAGCATTACCCCGTTTTTATATCAGGTGATATCGGGATCAGCTACCTAATCTAGAGGATTTGCCAAGGGAGCTAGTGATGACACAGAGCAACTGTCATCTGACGTCTGCAACTCAGAAGGGCAAAAGGGCTCGGGTCTTATACATTATGTAGAATAGAATTGGAATAACCGAATCCAAGTTTTCTCACGATATTTTCTTTTGCCGTTGCACTTAGAAAATATGCCTAGAAAAACTCATTGACCCATGGCGGGATTCGAACCTGGAAAGGAAGTGCGAAGTACCACTACACCACTGAGACTTTTTAGTTTGAATATTATATTGTTTTTCCATAGGTATTCTAACATCTTTACGTTGGAAAAAATTTCATATCTCTTTCTGTGAAAATACGTGGCTAATCTACGTGGCTAACGGTCTTAACAGGCAACACCTGTACCGTTACACTACAGAGGCCATTTATGGGTACGGAACCTTAAAATAGCAGTATAATATAATTACAATTTATAATGAGTAATTAAACTATTGTAATAACATGATCTTAAGTAATAAGTTTAATCTTATTCTAACTCAAGATTACATTTTTGCTCATTCAAACGAATATTTTAAGTCGAAATTGAATTTTTTCTTCTAAAAGTTAATGGCTGCCGTTGTGAAATTCCTTAGTTTTTCCATTAGTAGCTTTTAATTGAGAGCACGGACTTCGAGGGCTAATTTTCGTGCAAAATGCAATGTAATGTTTCTGAATCGGTTATTTTTTCCAGATCATTTCCTCTATGTCTTTTAAAAATCACTTAGGAACAAAGGAACAACAAAATAAGTATTATTACTTTTTACTTTAAAGTTTTTTGTTTCAAAGTTATTGTTTTTAGCGGATGCATTAAATCACCTCCTTACAGTCACGGTGATGGTTATCAATAAGTTAATATGTTCAATGACCATTGTTGAATAGAAACTTGCCGAAGTACCTTTTTATAGATTTGAAATATCAGCAAATGGATTTTGAGATCATACCAAGGTTTTAATAATACTATTAGAAATAATTAGCTAACAACGTGTTTTTTTTATTATGCTACAAAATCCTCAATGCTGGTTTCTGAAGAAATAGTTTTACCGTTATTTCTTTTTATGGCTAATTTTTTATGAGTTTAAAAGGCATAAAAGCAAACGTACTTTTAATGTAACAAATTTCACGTATAAACATCGTCATCATTTTGGCGATTAGTCCCGGTTGCTCCCCACGCCTGAGTCCAGGGAATCCAGGGTCTGCTTTCCTACTTTTCATCCTCCACTTCGCACGGTCTAACGCATCCTTAATAGTGAGTCCATTTCCACACATGTCTTGTCCTACGATATCCAGCCAACGTTTCTTAACTCTTTTACCGACGTCAATTGTTTTAATGGCGCTTAGGCATTTGTTACCCACGTAACTTGCCGGTTTACGTAAAACATGGCCGTACTATCTTAGGCGGCTTTCCTGCAGTTTTTCTTCTATATCACGAACATGAAGCCAGCCACGGTATGTGAGCGTTTCTAATGCGATCTTTACGCGTTACGCTACACATTCATCGCAGCATCTTTATCTCCGTGACATGCAGCCTCTGCTTATACCTTTAGATTAACTGCCACGTTTCATGTATAAATACCCTAGTTAATACAAGTGTTTTGTCAACCGGAGCCCGGATGGTAATTTCTTTATTCTCCTTATTCAAAATGAGATAGCTGGAATGACTATGGTGACAGGTATAATCCGGACATGTACAACGGGAATAGTAGTAGTAGACCACTGATTTTTAGTCACCAACACCAACCAACGCTATATTTCGTGTAAAAACAGGGCCAATACAAAAAGCACAAGATACTTTGTACCCTAATACTTTAACGGTTACCCGCGGGAAAGCTAAATGTCTTTTATATGCGGATAATCTAACATATCAGTTAGAATTTTTATTGTAAAGATCACAGCAAATGCAAAACGTATAAATTGTTTTGTTAAGAAAACAAATTAATGCATTTTAATAGATCTAGACTATATTGTGACCGATGTAGCGACGGATTTGCCACCCGTTACATCCTGGGACCCAATATCGTCGGCTAATCATTGGTGTATACATATGTACTGCCTGTCTGCCTATGAGTGTGACGACATGTATTTTAGACTAGGTGTGCCCATGAGTTCGTCCACGTTTTTTTATTTTTTATTTTATACATTTCAATTACAAAAATGAAAGCCGTTCCTTATTACATTAACAGCTGTCTGCCAGTGAAAGTTCCCCCAGAATCGGTCCAGCCGTTTCAGAAATTAGCGTGTACAAACAGACAGACAGAAAGACAAACAAAAAAATTCTAACAATTGTTTTGTTATGTATACCTTGTAAACATAAATCATGCATTTAATACAAAGCGGTTATTTTAATATCACATACAGACACTGCAATTTTTTTATTTGTATAGATTATAATTAAATTAAAAAATCCATAGTCTGTTTCACAATCACTTTGCTCGTTAGTCAAGTAAGAGACAGGTCCTATTTTGTATGATTAATGGAGTAGTCGTTAGATGACAGCACTGTGAATGGGGACAAAATGACTTACAATGAAGAATATATAAAAACATCTGCTGAAAAGATTATCAGTGAATATCGACTACTGCCCTGAAGGTTAGAAGCTTTAACACAACTAACTTTTACGAGACTTAATTATAAAGTCCCAGAAGCAGTTACGGTTCGTGAATCAAGGGCGTAGGGCTAAAGTATACGTATAGTATTATAGAAAGTTTATTTTGGAACCAAAAAGCAGGGTATAATACTGATCATTTGCTACACAATCAATAGTTTCGTTCGTTCTATATTCCAGTGCTAGGAATAAAAATTGTCAAGTTTGAGATTACGCATATTTAAGAAAATATCACAATCCAGTATCTAATATATTACTTAAAGTGATTGCGTGGCGATTTTTTTTTTTGTTATTATAATTTACTGCGACGCATTTAACGACATTTCATTTAAATGCAATTTTTTCATGAAAAAGCGGGTATCACGTTTATTTTTTTCTATACAAATAAATGTTACTGAGGTAAAAAATGTTGTTTTGGTATATGTACCTTGTAAATATACCTACATATTATACACTAGTAAATAGCGGTTATTTTAATATTACATACATCTGTAGAATTTTTTCTGTCTTTCTATCTTTCTGTCTATCTGTCTGTCTGTATCCTCTGATCTCTTAACAGCTGGACCGATTTTGAAAGGGACTTTTACTAGCAGACAGCTATTGTAACAAGGAACGGCTTAAGCTATTTTTATTTTAGAAAAGTAAATAAAGTCGCGGACACAGCTAGTCAATATAAATGAACCTAATCCCAATAAAGATTCATCAAAGAAAATATAAGAAAATATTTATTATTCTTACACTAGCTTAAAAACAAAAGTTGAAAAAAGAGTATAATTTTCTTTCCATGAAATGTTTTAACGTTTCTTGAAACATTTGCTGTAGTACCGATGGGCTGATTAGAAAAGTATTTATTTATTACATATTGTGTAGTATGATGGCATTTTTTCTTAAGGTTTTAAATTTCAAAAGGTATGAAATTAGAATATGAAATAGTATGCTTCACTAAAAATTTGTCCGTAGAATTGTTTTTCAAAGTTATATAAGTATTTGTATATGGACTATGTCTATTTATTACTCGTTATTTCGATAGAACAAGAACAAATTTGCAATTAAGTAAAAACAAAATAATTAAGCTTTCAAGTCAAGTGAGTAAAAAGAAATAGTAGGTACGCCTAGCACGAACATATCACATCTTCGGATAGTCAAGTCTTGACTAACTCAATTGAGTTAAGAATTAATCCTTAAGTTAATATTGTTTGTGAATAAACTCGATTTCAATACAGTTCTATTTGGTTTTCACTGTGGGTACTGTGTACATAAATTAATATTATCTTTAATAATCATAATATTACGCTTTTGCGTATAAAAGTAGTAAAAAATGACGTATTTTTTTTTTCATCATAAATCATAATACACATAACGCAATGTTTCTTAATATTTCACATTTAATTTTTTTATGATTTTAAATTCGTCCACTATGATTATTCAGATACACATTTATTTCAACCTTCTCTCAAATTTACCGAGAATCAGCGTATGATCATTATATAAGATAATCATCTACAGTGAAAACGTTACTCGATAATTACAAATATGTTCATTTTAAACGATTTTACTTTCGTCGGTTCCATCTACTCGTTATGTCGAGAGCCGATGTCGACGTCTCACTTCGATACCGATCGTGCTAGGCACGCAGTTTTGTATGATTGATGGAGCGGTCGTTAGCTGCCGCGGCTGTGAATGGCAACAAAGTGACGTCTTTATTTGCGCTAACTGTGATCATCATTTCGCGACAGCTGGCTTGTTTTGTCAAATCTGTGACGTCATTATGCTCAAGATTTTATTTTAAGTATCTTTTGTTGTGGTTCACCGTAAATATGTGTTTTATTTTTTTGTATTGACCGTGATATATATAAAAATTATACAGGTGAATTTTGAAATAATGTTGTTTTAGATTGAGAGATGCGCATCGCAGACGGTGTGTAAGTGTACGTGCGCAAAAAATAAGGCTTATGTCATCTGAAAGAGTAATATGCACCCAAAATTAGGCAACGGTGTCAGGTCTCATGATGTGAAAGGTGGCATATCCTTCATCTTTCTGGCGTAAATCCAGTCTCAGACAATTTTATTTCAGATTAACCAATAAACTCATAAAACTCAGCCCTACCCGAGAAACGAAATGGGGACTTCGTGCGTGAAACTCGGACACCAACTCCAATCGATCATAGAGGCGAATTATAAGATAACTAAGACTCGACATGACGAATGCATTAATGAATAAATAAACCTTCCTAATGAACCATTCTATCCATTTAAAAGAACCGCATTAAAAATTGGATAGTGTTGAAGATCTAGGCGTACATAGAGACAGGAATGAGAAGGGACTTACTTTTATGGTGATTATAAGAAAGTAGAATTAAATATTTTTCAAAACAGATTTTTATGATTGTCTTGTTTTTAGTAATGAATAATTATGTATATGGAGGAAATACATAAAATTTATATAAAAGTGTACAAGTAACGCTATTGATTTTTTTCGGCAAAAGTTTTGCTGCGCCGCAGGCATACGGCTTTCGATTACTTCATATTGTAATCTGTAAGTACATATCAATTTAATTTTTTTATTTGTTTTATAGTGATTATAAGAAAGATCAAAATGTTTTTGATAACGGATTTTTGTTATTGTCTTGTTTTTAGTAATAATGATGTAAATGGAGGAAATTGATAAAATAAATGAAGTTAAAATGTTTAGGTCAACCATAATGATTTTTTTCGACAAAGAGTTCTTCTGTGCCGTATTTTTAAAGACAACCGTGGCCTATGGACACCATAGATGTGGTAGGTGCGCCGCTGCCCTGTGGTCGGTGTGTTAGACCTTATGTGCAAGTCTCCCGGCTACCTTACCTTCCGGACCGGAACACGACGATGTCATTATGGCGGCAGGAATAGATAAGGTGGTGGATCCCTACTCGGGCGAATTGCTACACAGCACTGTACCACCAGTGGTCATGTTGATAGTAACCCAGTTAACCTTTGCTCGCCTCTGCCTGGTAGGAAGGCAGTTGGCCTATTCTACATAGAAGACCCTGACCAACACGGGGAAAAATGTATGGGCCTTTCTATTACTTTATGTAATCTTTAAGTATTACTTTTATTATTTTTCCTGCTCTTTACTGCACAATAATTCCTATTTTTTATAAACGGCTATACTTATTATAATGGCATTTGATCTGAATGAAAAAATTAAAACTTTATTGCACACCAATACATTTAGGTATATTTAGGAGAACAAATAATTATTCCTAAAATAGATAAGCTTATACTAATTGATATTCAAAGGCGGTCTTATCGCTAAGTAGCGATTTCTGCCTTGCAAAACAAGGACACGGAAATAAATTGTATAAATTAATTTCAATTTTTTTATCTGTTTTCATGACAATACTTTGATATAAAAATTAAAACAATCTCATTAAAGATTTTAAAATTGGTAAAGTCACGAGCAGTTATTTATTAGTGTTAAGTCAAAAATCATCTGTATAAGTAAGAAAGTCTAGAATAAGTCTCTTTATTCGCGCCATCTGAGATTTCAAAAGTAATTTCCAAAGTTTACAGTCTCGGTTTAAATAGTCCTACGCTACGACGTTTAACGTTTTACAGAACTTATGACCTACTTCAACATTCATCTCTAAGCTTTATAAGACTGGATTTGGTGAGAGAATTTCTATTGTAAAATAAGGAACTGCTCGTAGTATTGTATACTACTTAGGCCGCGCGGAATTAATATTATCTTGTTTTACGTCTGCTCTCGATCAAAGGGTTAAATCGGAATCCTATTAGTAAGACAATGCTGTTCATCTGTCTCTCTGTCACCAAGCTGCATATCATGAACAAAACAAGAAATTTTCACAGATAATATATTTCTGTTGCCACTATAACAACAAATACTTTTTGTAATGGCGAGCACTGTTGCTGTTGTGGCAGGAATAGGTAAGGCGATGGTATCAATCCGGGCGAGTCGTTGCAAGACTCTACCACCTAAAATGTACAATATGTTTTCGTTATAAAGTTAAAAATTTTTGTTTGTTTGAAATTCATCGTTTATTTATTTATTTATTTATAGAAAAAAAAAACGAATGAAGACGCAAATATTTATTATTATATTTGAAATAAGATCAAAAATAGCCAAATAGAACGATGACAATAAAGATACTTACTGTCTGGAGATTACACTCCTAATAATGTCCTAAGTCAAAGTCAACCTCTCTTTCTATCAAATTTGTAGACAAAGTCAAAACAAAACTGAGTGAGAGTGAGACAGATGTTTAAATTGCGGACAGATCGTTGTTAGGAGTATAATCTCCAAATAATACCTATAGCTCCATGATAAGGACGTATCATGCCCTTAGTAATATAAAGGCACTCCAAAAAAGTAGTTTTTTGGTGAATGTTTAAAGATTCTGAATTCCTACATCGCAGATTTTTTACAAATAACAGCTTGTTGCTTAAGTTCTGATTTTGAAATTTGGGAGATTTCTCTTTTAATCAGCGCTAACTGGTGGGGTATCATTTTGTACCCTCGGCATTTAAAATTACACTTTACACACAAAATTTTGAGTTGATTCCTTATCTTATATATAAAATTCTCGTGTCGAAACGGCTTGACCGATTCTCATGAAGCTTTGTGAGCATATTGACTAGGTCTGAGAATCGGCCAACATCTATTTTTTATTGCCCTAAGCGTGGGCGGTACTGAGCTGGCCGGGTCAGCTAGTATCGATATATTAATTATGTCTAATGTCCAATTTTGATAACTTAATCATATTTATCTTTTGCACAAGTTTTATTTAACATTTCAAATCTTAAGAACTTTTACCGAAAGAGCCTCGTTCTAATTAAATGCCGCATAAACTTTTATCCTTAAGAAAAAAGTCTTTAACGTTCATTACTAAAATTTAACCCTTTTGTTGTCCACAAGGGACTTTCAATTAAAATTGAACTTTATGTCTTACAATTTAAAGTGTTTTTATTAATGTTAATGGGAAAATACTTAAGCCTTGTCATTCTTAGAATGTGGACAAAAGGGGTGGTCTTCTAAGATTTACTTAGCAATAGTATCGTTAAAACAAATTGCGGCGAAGGTGGAGGACGCCAAAAGGACAAACGGTATTTTATTTCAGATAGTACCTTGACTAGGTTGAGTTGTGTTTTGAAATACTCGACGAATTTATTTGTTACTAGCTAACTTGGCGAGTTTAGTACTACAGTCTCTACGAGAAAAATTTAAAAATATTTTTTCGTAGCTGGCAATTTTTAGAATTTTTTTGTTCCATGAAAACCTGCTCCTGATAATAATTAACACAACGAAAAAGAATTAGCGAAATTGTTGAAATGAAATGGCCAGGAGAAATAGAGATGAATTTTTAACCCCTATTTACGGGTTTTGCCGTATCAGTGTGAATGCCTATTTGTAGCATCATAAATCTAAACGAATGAACCGATTGTGACGCATTTTTTTTTATTTTGAAGCTAACATAATTCAGCTGTTATTGGCTAGCTCGTTTGCTAGCTATCTAACTGTGTAAGGCGTACTTGATGATTTTGATATTTTCAATCACCCATGAGACCTATGAGACTTACTAGCTTATATCACTTATTTTGCTGACCAATCAAGCTTAAAATATAATCATAAGAAAGTATGGTCTCATCGACATAATTAAGCTGCAAGTTACTAACAGGTAATCAACATCGTATGACCGAGTACCAATGAACTAAGAGATTTTTAAAGTTGGCTCAAAGATAAAGTCTTGATTTTTCCTACAATAATATACTATTTTTTCCTGTTAAGCAGAGGTGATAATATATTCTTTTTATGTATATATGCTTTTGATTTTCATTGTAGTAAGAAATGAACAGCGAGACAATGTTAATGAAACTATTCATGGATACTCCGTAGAATAAAATATTACGTATGTATAAATAAAACTGTTAATGTCGTAGTTGAATGTTACAGCGAGCCCTTGAGTAGTTTATCTCGGAGACGCGTCATTTTACCATGCTATTGTAGCGAGGAGTGGGGATTAATTTACATATGATTGTTGTGGTGAAGGTAAAGTTGAACCTTGGAATTAGTAATCTTTAAATAACTATTTTACAATGTAAACAGCATTTTATATGAATTACAAACTCAGATCTGATTAAGGCGGAATATCTTTGGCTTACTTCACACCTATTATGTAAATTACTTATATACGTTGTGTATTCAAGACTATCTTAAGCAGGATCGTTATATTAAGAGTATTCACCGCACCAACTACGGCTAAGTTGCAAGCGAACTTAGAATACAAAGTTATTACTAATGCAAATGTTATTTACCATTTAAGGCCTTCATCAGAACGTTCGCCAGCGCTCTGTTATGAATTGTATTTTGTATTTCTGTGTTGATCTGTATAAAGGTTGTGAAAACTGTCTTGTTGAGGCCCTCAAGTTTGCTCATTTGTTTATCCAGTAACACTTGAACTATTGGAATAAAATTAAAACTATGTTTAGTGGTATAACTAATCAAGACGTCGCCCTCTAGGAGAAGGCCAACATTTGGAGAACATTAATTATTACAGTCCACATTCAATTGCTAGAAGCCTGAGCAATCAGCAAAAACAATGGCTTCAACAATAACTACTGCCATCTAAATTCTATAACGATGTAAAAACATAGCCTATCTTTCTTACAAATATTATGTTATATATCTAGAAGCTCTAGGTGTTTAAAAAATAAAACAGATGCAACTTGATGCAATGTCGTGGACGTTGAGTGGCCATCTTTTCAACTTATTTTAATCAATGTCATGATATAAGGGCTTATAAATCGTTTAGTAGTTTAGAAGTGATTGCAATTATACTTATTGTATTTAATAAATAATGGAAAGCAACCAAGATTTCATTGTTAATACCTCTTCTCCTCTTACATGTATCTTATATATAAAATTTCCACGTCACAATGTTAGCTACCGTACTCCTCCGAAACGGCTTGACCGATTTTTACCAAATTTTATATGCGTATTCAATAGGTCTGAGCCAAC
>DVZL01007350.1:0-10795 GCA_018236625.1 Lasaia peninsularis
ACTCCGGGAGTAAATTTGGATTAGTTTACTCCGTCCTTACTCCTTGTTTATTAATACCATAATTGCCTAATCTATGCGTAAGTCTTGGAGTAAAGTTATTCTGACGCTAATCATAGTTTATTAATGAGGCGGCTTAGGTTTTGAGAACTTTTGTTGGTAGACAGTAGAAGTACGCCGAGTCAGGAAAAGCCACTCTTCTTTCTTTCTCTCTCTCTCTCTCTCTCTTTTAAACATTTTCCTCATTTTTGAGAATAAATACTTTTAAAGTACCTAATTCTGGTCCTTAATTATGTTTACCTTTAAGTAGTTTCCTGTCAAGCATGATATGGATTTGGTCCAACCATTCAGCTTCTTTGTCAGTCCCTTTCCTTGACTATCTTCATCATAACTTATTATAAAACAATGTCACTTTTTTGTCTGTCCCTATGTATGCTTAAATCTTTAAAACTAAGCAAAGGATTTTGTTGTAGTTTTTTTAATAGATGGAGGGATTAAAGAGGAAGATTTTAATGTATATAACATGTATAGAATACCCATACGAAGAAGGGGCGGGTCGCTAGCAAAATATATTAATAGATTCTCTATTACATCAATCAATGTTTAATTACGGTGTAATAAAAGATTTAACTTATTAGCAAACTCGCTAAGTCACAAAGGCAAAGTTAATACTGGAAAGGGCCTTAAGTATTTGTACCACGAATGGTTCATCTCTAAAGTTTCCAATTAAGCTGAAAATAAAATATTACAATTTTATATTCCGTCTAATACTAACATATGGCAAAAACTAGTTGACTGGAGAACTTCGTAGAGCCATGTACTATACGATAATTACATTCAATTTTTTTTGTTATTTGACTAAAATAAGAACCAATCGAATAAGTCAGACAGCCGGTTTTTAATTATAAATAATCCAACTTAGTTTCAAGTACCGACGCCAATGGTTATGGATTAGGAGAAGGAGGAATGTCATTTTTACATTAATTGTTCACAATCGTAAAAGCACTTAACGAATTGACATAAAATTTATTTGAGATACAACATATGAAACATGACCTCTCTTGGCAAAACAAACTTTAATAAAAATCGTGTAGAATTATTGGAGTAAACCAATTAAGTACCGCCTTTTGGAAGTCGATAAATGGTGATTTTTCTAGAAAAATCTATATCAATGTACTCTGTGTTACCAAAGGATTATCTATTCATAAAACGGAAAGGTGAATCTCACGGGAATCTTGTTAGTAGTCTGAGTGAGCTAAAGAGATTCATGAATTGTGCAGTATTGGTTGTTGTACGAGACGTAATGGTTCCGTTGAATGCGACATTTTTGAAAACTTTCAAAAGGAGAAAGCTCTTAATTCGAGTATATTTTAATCGTTAAGCGATTACTCCACTAATTGTAAGCGGATTGTCACGACTCTATACTCACCGTCACGAGAAGGTAAACCTTATGTAAACAAACGTTCAGGGGTCAACATTTGGGTCAAAGGAAAATAGTATTTATTTTTTTAAATCCTAACTAATATAAAAAAATGCGAAAGTAACTCTGTCTGTCCGTCTGTTACGCTTTAACGCCTAAACCACTGAACGAATTTTAATGAAATTTGGTATGAAGACAGAACTAAACTCGGGAAAGGACACTTTTTAACCGACTTCATAAAAGTGGATATGTTTTTACGCGATTAGTAAGATGGAAACATTTCTGCCCTTTGAAAGTTATCTGTGGTATTAATATAATAAACGCGGGCGAAGCCGCGGGCGGAAAGCTAGTATTGAATAAATTGTCCGTAGAAAAATACAAATAGAAATAATAATGATATTATTATAATTCATCAAATCCATTATACGTAAATAAACAATAACAAATAACAAAAACGATAAAATTAATACAACAATTACCAAAATTAACACAAAATTTACCAAAAGTAACACAGTGATAACGAAAAAATATCAAATTTAGCTATACCAACAAAATCCGCGATTTTAATAAAGCAATGAAACATATTCGTGTTTATTCAGAACTGGATTGACGTTTATTTCAAAATAGCGAACCGAAATTTTGCATTCTCTAAGATCGGCGCGTCCCCGTACCACGAAGCACAAACGATAGTTGTCAAATAATATTAGACTAAATTAAAAAGGTTATTACTTTCATATAACCCGTAGGTATTTTTACTTCTATTGAATATGGTCAGTTCATTATTATCTCGCAGTAAAAATACTTACTTGGTAAAAAGAGTTTGTTTGCAAAAATTATAGCTTTTCATGACGGGCACTATTGGTTATATTTCAATCTAGCTTTGGCCCGAGATTCTCAAGGTTGTGCCTTATGGCGCTATGTCAGGTAAGAGAAACGTAACACGTGCAAAAGTTAATATTTCTACAGAAAAAAACGGAAACTGCACCCCTTACGTTTCCTAGGGAAAGCCTGTTAGGTAAACTCGATAAACAAGTAGCCAAATACCGTGTCTAATTAAGTCTCGATCGGTTAAGTAATTTTAGTGTGAATCGTGGCCGGGATACAGACAAACCAATATTCTAAAAAAAATAAAAATATGTTTTGCAGCTCGTTTTTATTTGCCTAGACCTATTTTAATATCTTCAATGTACAGAATTCAAACTTCTATAGTTTTATTATATGTGTGTATAGATAGATAGATATCGTCTTCTATTCATAAATAAAGCAAAAATAACACTGTTTTTGTGAATCTTTATATTACCACAATGTCATAGATTATTTGCTATGAATTGGAACGAGCTAAATTAGTGATCAACGTAACCGGCAAGCTTACACTTTGGAGCTCCATATTGTAGGCTTAAATGTGTTTTAGTAGTAATGATACGTTAGTTGTTTTTCAGATTCTTCTGAGTAAGCATTAGGTACATTGCCCGGGACTAGAATGTGCCCGAAGTGGCGATAGGCTTGCTTGCCACCTATCACATAAGGGCCCTAGTACTTTGGCTAATCGTGGGTGTTCTAGTATATCTACTGGACTCACGAGTCGGGGATATACGAGCACACCTCTGCCAGCCCCTTCGGAGATAAAAGGCGTGAAGGCACTTTTTTCATACATTAGTATTCATACATATCTTCAAGCCAGGTCCCTTGCGAGGTAGGCAGAGAGTATCGAGTGTCAAACGTCACGATCCCTACATACCTGCCTAGTTTACTCCACATTCATCAATCTTTTTATGCACACATGCCGGTTTCGAAGACTCCTGACACCAGCTTCGGATAATACGCGAGCTGTTTGGTCGTAGAATGTCAACCTCGGTCTCCACGGATGCTTATATCTCTCCACATTCTCATTGTTTATCGTCTTTGTTAATTCCCTCTTCCATTCTTTCTACGTGACCGGACCATCGGAGCACGTATGTGAAACGAATGGAAGTTAGTAAAGTACCTTCATTCTACATCCACCATCCATCCATGAGACCATCGGAGCATGCCCTTTTTCATTTTTACACCGACACTTTCCTTCAATCCCACTCTTTCTCTGATCACACTATTCCGATTGCGGTCTGCGAGTGTTAGGTACTCCACAAGTCTTAACACAATAAATCTTTGATTAAAATTAATAACTTTTAAAACAAATAAATAAGACAATATTTGTAAGAGATAAAAAAATTGAATGCTTCGCGGCAAAGTTTACAAACGCTAATGACAAGACACTGACAGATGTCAAGAGCTACAGTTCTCGAACATAGAGAGAACATAGAGCATAGAGTGGTTGAAAGTGAGGTAATACTGGATTCAAAGGTAATTCAATGAATTTTCATGTTTAATTTGGTTAGATTTATAGATGCTTTATTCAACCAATGCTGTGTGTTTTGGAAACACATATAATAAAATTAATTTTTAAAGGAGGCTTCCATACAATAAACATGATTTTTTTGCCCACTCGCAATTTTGTGTTTTTGTGATAAGCCGACCAGCCTAACAGTCAGAGACAACTTCTGCCTGCAGTCACTAAATGGTGTGTCACTCAAGTCACGAATGCAAGTCTAGCTGTCTGTCTTTACAGATTACTCACTGTTTGGTTTTATATATCTGGGTAAGCGGTAGTCCAGTGGGTTCGATCATGGGGGACATTTGGATCCTAGAAGCAAAATCAGGCCAATCCTAGATTAATTCTTTTCAAAAATATACGATTTCGGTTTTTCTCGCGATGTTTTCCTTCACCGTAAAAGTATTAAAAAGAGGACTGTATGGCGGGGTAAGAATCTGGATTAACGGAAGTCTGAAGCGCTAATCACTAAACCACTAAGGCTCTCATACATATTACCTAAGATAAATCTTTCAAATTTATCTTTGATCCCGAAATAGTGATGAATAATATAAAGACCCTTTTGTATTTTTTTAACTCGAACAGGGCATATGTGTTGTTTAGTAGGGTACAAAAAAGCTTATATTAAAGCTATAACTGAAATGGATTCTTATTTTCTTCATTTATACCGACATGTCTACATCGAACGTTTCATAAAACTAAATGGATGTTATGTAGTACGTTGGCGTTAAGAATACCGACAGTATTTCATTGTTACCCGCTCGCCCATTAACCAATCAAATAACTCATAATTAACAAGTTAAGTTCACAGTGATCTATTCATACGACACGGATAGGTATGTCATAATAATAATAATCCTAATAATACACCTTAACCTCGATGAAAAAGTGCACTCATTACGAGAACGTACACTTAGTTACATAGTTCAATATGATCTAGCAGGTTAATATAGTAAGTATATTGTGTTATTCGATATGTTGACTCTGAGCGCGGTCACCGGCCGTCTCCGAGCGCTCGTCAGTGATTGATTGTGTGTCTCCGCAAGAGCGATGTGCTGTCCACACCCGACCTTCGACTCCAGATCCTCTATCACCAAAAAGCCTGTTAGTATATTATCTAATATTGCAACAAAAGATTTTAGAGTAACATTGGAGTAATTTCCTACCATCCTACATTCCTTTATGGAAATGAGAGTTGGGTGTGTCAGAAAAAGCATGAAAGTGGGATAAGTGCGGTCGAAATGCGTGTGATTGACAAAATAATACGAATGTGTACCATGGGAGACCTTGATTAACATTTGACAACCAAATTACTTGAGTGAGGGTGGTGTCAAGAGTCTCCGAAAATAGGGTGTTTGCAAGAATAATAATGAATTTAGAGTAAGCTAGGCAGGGGCGCGCTCTCCATAGAGGCACATAAACACTGTTTATGGTTTGAGACAGGATGTGCTCTGATGTATCTAATTAATGTTAAATTAAAATCACTATCATAATCTTTGATATTTAATAAAAAAAGCTAAAAAAATATTTAAAAAAATGTAACCGAGTACTCCGCCCAATGTCATAATCCTCTGTACGCCGCTGGCTTGGTAGGTAAGCAAGAAGGAATCGTAATATTTGGTACTCGCTTCTCTCAGCGAATCTGCAAGGTATTTGGCGTGGATGTATGTATGAGTGCGCATAGCATCAAAACTTGCTATTGTATTATTTAGGCTGAATGATCAGGTGTATCAGCCATTGGCACCCCGCATTAGATACAACGCAACAACATCTCTGGCGTCGGTCGACCCCTCCTAGTTGCGGTGTGTATTTCTTCCCACCATCAAATTGACTTTTTATTTGTAAAAATATGTTAACGAATGTCTTACGTTTTTTTAAATTGTAAAAGCCAACGTATTGTATCGATGTTGTAGTAGTAAGTCTGAAAGACTTTTTACTTCAAGGAATATTATAAAAAAAGAGCCGGTTTTGCGAATAGCAACATGTTTAGCGATTCATTTTAATTGATATACACTAGAAGTTAAAAAAGTGTATGCCACACTCGTTTGGAATAAATTTATATTGCATTCTAATCAGTCATCTCAATGATTTTAGTTTAGTTCAATTATTGATGATCCTGTAGAACGATGACCACATTGGACCTGAAGATAGACTCGTCTCAACCCTTTTTTTTTCATATCGTTGTCTCACAAATTATAACTTGTCGACTGGATTTCTAATACCATGATTTAAGGATTTTTAAGAATTTTCATAACCCGTTTGAAAGTCCTACTCGAGACGTTTACAAAAGCCTTGGTTTTTTGCGAGTATATTTTAAATTTATTCGGAAATGATTTCCCTCCCTTGTATAAAAGAAAAATAATTAGAAAAAGAAAAAGGTATATTTACACGGGGAAGCGATTTCACTTTGGTAAAAAAAGTGAGGGAACAGCTGATGCACCCCTTGTTGTGCAGGGATGATATTACACGGAACTTGAGAAAGGTTGTACTTGTGTGGACGCGTTTGACGATTAAATACATTCTTATTATTAACCAATAACAAGATACATTCGTTATTTAAAATGGCCAAATACTGTCCACTCATTGCAAGCAATTCCAAGCATGATACTACTCACTATCCTTACCTATTCCTGCCGTCATGATGACATTGTCGTGTTCCGGTCCGAAGGCTGGGGTAGTCGATAGACATATAGATGCATTTCAAGTCTAACAGCCCTACCACAGAGCAGCGGCGCATCTACCATATCTATGGTGTCTGTAGGCCACGTTTGTCTCTTACCATGATGGGTCGCCCGAAGAGACAGTGCTTGTTCGTTGTCTTATCCTATAAAATAAAATAAATTGGCTAATCGTGGGTGTTCTAGTATCACGAGTCATGAGTCGGAGATATACTAGTGAATTTAATTTGTCTATCTACCACGCTTCACGAGTTAGGTACAGCCAGGCGACAGAGTAGTTCTAGTGACAGGGTCGCGTTTTTAGTATTTGTCGTCATTTCTCGTATCAGAATAGGATACGCAAACTTAAAAAACGATTACGTTACGATAACGATTTAATGATTTTAAATTATTTTATCAAGGTAATGTCCATATTAACCAGCCGTCGGTCGGCGGTAATGTGGCCAGAATGACAGTTTGATTCACTTAGCTCGTGTTTCACAGTATAAACGCGCCATCAACCGTCGGCACTAAGGGGTCGTGTTGTTAACGGGGTGGGTTCTCTTACCTTCCAGAGGTAAGACAATCGATTGTGATACGCCGTGGGTGGGTTCATCGGGAGAAAATTGATCGATGAAATCTCATTAAACATAAGGTCTGAGTACAGTAAATGAGGTGTTAGACCATGATACGGGAACTCTGACGACGCACAACGTAATGGTGAATGAAGTCAACTTTGAAAACTGTCATCAGGTTGACTTGTAGCAGGCTTCAACGGCTAATACAATAGTCTAATAAAAATACTGTTAGTGTATAAATGTTTTGATTATTAAGATTGTAATCACCTCGGTGGTCGAACATAGTCTGTGTCTGACTTTGACGCACAAGGTTTCAGAAATATATTTCCCTGTTGGGGCAACTTATTCTTTGAGCTTTTTTCAGTTTAACTGAATAATATAACGTTGCGTGGGATTGGGTATCCGATATGGCGACGGACTTGCTACCTTTATGGGACCTGACCTGATGGGACCTAAGTGTCGTCGGATAATCATGGGTGCATAAATACCCTTATGGTCATGATGATATTTATGTAATTTATTTTAGATTCCAGTAGTTCATCTGGGATAACTAACTAAAACAATATATTGTAGATTCCAAATGAGATGACGTTATTATGACGATTTTTTTGAGTACACATGTCACTACCAACATTAGTGGTAGCCGGAAAGCTACAGGTACTATCCGGAGATTATAATCCTGAAAAAATCCTGTCCAAAATACTAAACATCTGTCTTATTCACAAAGGGCCGGCTATCACGCTCCTGACAAGTTTGGATTATCTTTATTTTGTTAACTCCAGTAAACTGGCAGACCTACCAACTTTACTAAGTCGGGCCAGCCAAGAGGGCGCCACAAACACTATATATTCGGGACAGGCACAGACGACACTCTGTGCGGACAGGTCTTTGTTCGAAGTGTAATTTTCAGAAAGTAGGTACTTTTATCTTTTTTGGTGGAAATACATCTTTAATTAGTAATGAAAGTAATATCTTCTTGTTAAAATCTTTTAGGCTTCAGTAATTTGTAACAATATTTTTATTAGAGTAAACTAGTAAAAAAGTTCCGTTGTAGAATAGGGCAACTGCTTTCCACCCAGGCAGCTCGTAAGAGGCGAGCACAGGGTTTATTGTCACCAACACCGTGACATTGACTTATTGGTAGAGTTTTGCAACGACTCGCCCGGATTGGTACCACCACCTTACCTATTCCTGCCACAATAGCTCGCCATTGTCGCGTTCTGGTTTGGAAGTAGTGTAGCCGGTAAATTTTTTTCACGCAAGAGGCTTACCATCCCAGCCTCAGGTTGGCAACACACCATTTCCACCTTTGGCCTATAAAGGGCGACGTGTATATCTTGCCATCAGGAAAAAAAAATTAAGTATTTTTAAAATAATTTCCTTTTCAATTCAATCAAAAATGTAATTTTTATTAAGAACTTAATTATTGTATCCGGCATCTTAAATATTATATTTTTATTTAAGTATTAGTAATTTTGTGTTGTATAAAAGTTACGACATGAGGTCATCGGTCCCAATATTTGCATCTGAGGGGAGCGAGAGACGGCCCGCGGTTTCGCAATTTCGCTTGAACGGTCCGCGTTGTCCGCAGGCACGACGGCGTGGACGCCACTACGTATATCATATTTCCATTGAAAAAAATGTAATAAAAGAGAAAATCAATTATAACTTATAAGTAAAAGAGATTTTTGAGAACAAGTTTGAATAACGTCACCTTATTTTTTAAGTTGTCTTCAGCTTTCTATTTTCGTTGCCTATACTTACTACTATTCCGCCGTCTAGAGTATGACGCCATATTGGATTTAGAGTGATATCACTTTATTTTTTGATTTGTCTTTAAGAGCGCACAGAGCTTGCTGTGCCGAGGATCGAACCCAAATCTCATTTGCGTTGGATATGAAAGGATGACGTGGATCTCTTAGTGATAGGGTACTGTTTTTATCCTTTGAGTACGGTACCCTTGAAACAGTGATAAATGATAAATAGCAAGAAGTATACTCTCGTGGTATAAAAGTAATTATCGTTTTTTATGATGATTATTTTTATAAAAGCAATGTAAGCCAAACAAGCAGACGGATTTATCGATGGTACTTCACCCATAGATGCCACCGGTGTATTTGCCAACCTCTTGTATAGTGTACCTATATTTTACGATTTTTTACTCTCTAGATGGGAACATAATTGTGGCAAATACTGACGTTAACAAAATGACTGAAAAAGATAAAACAGTAGCCCCTTACGGCCCAGTATCACAGGACAGTAATAACATTCAGATTAAATATTTCTGCAAGTTTTATTTAATTTGACTGCACTAAATATGAAACGATTTAAAATGAGATTACTGTTAAGACAACCAAACGAGGAAAAAAGTAATAGAAAGTGCAGGAATATCTTTTACGTAATTAAATCCTAGTGTATCCGCAGGCGTGGGTCGCTGGAGTCCGTCAGCCGGAAAATCCTTTGGCTTAAATCGGTTTAGCGCTGAGGCAACGCCTCGTCACACCACCGGTTGTAGAATGCTGTATTTGTTGCACTTTTATCTCTTTCTCCATTTATTTTGTACTAATTCTAGAAAGTCCTCTCGTTTGTAAACTATATTCCTGTTTCCAAAGTGTAAAGAAGTATGTTTGTGTTATTATTCTTATTATGCTAAAGTAACAATGGTTTTATATTGATACTTGTTTGAAGAAACTACATAGTATAAAAGACTGGTATGTGAATAAGTGTCTTTTGTTTTATAAGATAAGTAAAGAATACTCTTGTCATAAAAATGTTTTAATTTATGTTGTAAATAATTTAAATAAATATTGTTATTGTTTTCTGGTTATTTTTAAAGCAATTATCTTAACTTCTTAATACAAAGGGATGTGCTTACCATATTTTTGATACAGTAAGGTCAGTTTTAAAGTTTAAAAGTATATTAATTTAAATTGTACAAACTCGACTTCAGTTTCATCATTATCATCTTGGAAAATAACTTATATTTCAAAAAACACTCAACTAATTGCCATAAAGCGTTTATTGGACCAATTCAAAAATATAACCCGTCTTATAATCAAAATTAACGGAGCAACTGCGTAACAAACGTACAAAACATTACCTAAAAAAATAAATGCAGATTGAGAATGTCTTCCTTCTGTAAAGTCAAAAGAATGGTAAATGCCCATAAAATAATCGCTTTTTACATATTAAATATAATGCATATTATGTATCTATATATATAAAAATATCTATATATGTATATATATATATATTTGTTTTTGATTCGTTGGATTTTTCTCCGCCCCGTATAGCAAAATAAATCTTAAAAACAATGAAAACTTGGTGAATACATGAGTAAGAAAGATAAATAATTTTTAATAAATGTTTAATATATGTCAAACATTTATTCTTCTTTTAACTGCTGGTTTTTTCCAATTGGTTGCGCAATATGATTTTGCCAACATTTATTGTCTATCTTTTTAAATATCTACTGTAAATAATGATTGACATAAGGCATGTTAATATTTTTTGAAATCCACATTCCATCGCGGCTCATTCTTTCTTAGATATTTAGCAAAAGCGTTGGTCGTAGACTTTTCGTCTGTCATTATATCTTAAGTAATAAATTAAATTGATACATAGGTAAGTGATACGATAAACCACGGAAAATTTGGCTTTAATTTACTTAGAAGAAAATATAGTGACAATATATTTTAACATAAGTCAATGTAGTAAAAACATAAAAGTAAAAAGTATAAAGTAGGTTGGCAGAGGAAGGAGATTATATATCAGG
>DVZL01007351.1:0-10794 GCA_018236625.1 Lasaia peninsularis
ATCTTATCACCCTCACCTTCCATGGATATCCCATCATTAATGAAAAATAAAATACGAAAGACATGGCTGTATGGACTTAGTTCCTTTGCCTTTCCCATTTGGGATAATCATACTAAAAAAATAAAATAAAAAAAATAATTTGTCAAAATGAAATTTTAAAATCTCCTATTTTAACCGTCGTCCGTCAACATCAAACATTGAATGTTGATTGTTATTGAATCATTTTTACTATGTATTGTTTTGCATGCTACAAAAATAGAGATTTAGTATCATAATTTGCACGAATACGTACTCGTTATGTGTTGATACTAAAATAAGTAATAGTCTATATTCAACCCTGTATATTGTGAGCTAATACAATGGATGATACTCGGGCATCTAAAGAAGCTGCCTCAGCTACGTAAGTTTTTGAGTCCTAAAAGATTTTTATGTATGAAAAAAAAATGCTTACTTAAATATAGTAATGTTATTAAACTATGAAAGCTATGTAACATAGTTCATGATTCTTTCTATTTGTACTTTATTCCAAGAGCTCAACGGACATACTTGACTTACAGACATTTTGCTTAGGCCTAAAATGGAACTCTTATATTTCTACTAGTAAAAAAAGATAAAAATTAAATCAGTAGTGTGGAGTACAAAAAACAGACAAAATCAAAATGCTAATTCTCATTTACCTACCCAGAATATCTTGGAATGTATGGCAAACCATAGGTCACTTATAAGGATTTTCAGAATGGATCTGCAATAACTGAAATTGATCATAACATTTCAGTATCGAGGCTAAGTATGATTAACTTTCTGTGAACTAAAATTTAGATATGCAACTGAAACATTTATTATCTGACTATAGATTATAGATACTATGTAAATTTAATTTATTTTATCTTTATTTTAGGAGAAAACGTAGATCATCGATATTGAAAAATCAGCGAGCATCTCGTGTTCCTTTCTCAGAGCTGGAATTTAATGTAACAACTCCGACAGATACAACAAAGAGCCGTCGTGTTAGTTTTTCTAAGAGAACTGGAGTGGCGTATGTATTTTATTATAGATTAACTTTTGAGTTTTAATGTTAATTGTGAGTAAAACATAAATAATTTCTCTATTAGCATCAGGAATCAGTTGTTTACAGTCATAATTTTGGTGTCAGTAGTTAAGTAATCTGGTATTTTAAATTACTAGACTACTCTGCTAATAGCCATAGCAAGGCTAGCATGTGGTTGTCACACCTTTACACCAAAATTGTTTTTATTTCCATAAGATTTTTATATTCCTACTGATGTTATGTGAGATCTCTTCATTGTTATGTCCCAGACCAATTTGATTATGTGGAAATATATTTAAGAATAACCATATTTTTTTATAATTTACTTTTCTATGTTATTATACAAACCTATTTTCTATGTTATTATTATTCCTCTGTATCCATTCATGCAAAGTTTAAATAATATAGTAATGAAAGTAAATAATCAACTTACTTTGAAATTAGATCAGTTCATGACATTTATCTAGAAATATTTATTTATTTAGAACTTTCTGAATTTTTTCAGAGAATTTATTACAAACGAAGCTACAACAACATGGAAGAATTTCTATGAAGAACACAACAAATCTTTTGAGTCATCTGGGAATGAATCAGCGGCAAATGCACCAAGACAGACCATAGATCATATAGGCAAACAATTATTTGACCAACAATTTGAGGAAGTTGAGATTGTAGATTTAGGTGGTCCCATGTTTGATAACCCAAGACAAGATTTTTATATGTCTATAAATAATGGAAACTTTACACAACAGTTAGCTGCACTTGAACTTACAAATGATATTGTGAGAGTGCAAAAATTTGAACAAAGTTCCATAACAGATCACCAAAGCAAACTTTTCAGTGACGATCTTAGCGTACCAGGTATTAGAGATGTCTCAAATCCTATTCTTGTTAATTTCTCTGTAATGCAACCTGTCGAGTCTGATAAATGCGATGATTTAGATGAAATTCAAAAAGATATTGATAGAGCAAAAAATAATATGTGTCATGGTCCTGTTAGAAATGTGTGGGAACAGTCTGAGTACATAAAAATAGATTTAGATAAGACTCATGTAGGACTACAAAATGAAGAATCAGATATGTCAATAACTGATACTATAAGTGAAAAATTACATTCCAATAATGCTCCTGCAAAAGTAGTAAGCAACTCTAAGGTTCATTTAAATTTGAATGATGACAAAGAAAATATAGCTATAAACCCGTATGTTGATGATGAAGAAAATGATGTTATTAATCCTTATGTTACACCAAAGGAGTCAATTAATTTTGCTATTAATGAAATACCAGACCAAGTTCTTGTCTTTGACGGGAAAAGACTTAAGCTCCAGTCAGATCAAGAAGCTCTTCCTGATTCAGATGTGCAAAGTGAACAACTTCGTAAAACAAAACCACATAAAGATGAAAATAATATACCCATAAGAAAGACTATAACGTTAAATGTAAATGATGATTTGCCTAATTTTGTTTCAAATAATATTTTGTCGACTCATATTAAACCAATCTGTGATGAAAATAAGATTATGGCGCAAGATCAAAATGTTGCGATTGAACAATCAGACATTATATCTCTACCAAGAAGAAATACTATTATGTTTGAAGATGATATGGGAGACATATCTTTAACTCGATGTGTAACTGCCAAAATTGTTAGAAATAACCAAGAAAAAAATAAAATTAATGATGATAATACTAATACAAAAAATACGATTATATTTGATACTGATAACACTGTTTCAATTACTCAAGCTAATTTTATAAATAATGCATCTAAATATACACAAAATTGCACTTTGTATAAAGAAGATAACATTTCCATTACTGAAGCAGTTCCTGATATTGTATTGAAACTAAATGAAACGCGAAAGTCACACACGATAAAATATGAAGAAAATAAACCAACTGATCAAGAAAATTCTAAATCAAATGCCAATAGTGTAAAACGAAAAACAATTTTGTTTGAGAATGATGACTGTAATATGTCACTGACACAAGCTATACCTAAAAATATTCATTTGTCATTTAATTCTAATACAGAGGTTGTAAATAAATTCAAAGTCCCTGAAGAAGATGTAAGAAAATCGATATTGCTTAAAGATGATTCCTGTAATATGTCAATCACACAAGTTGTTCCCAAAAATATACTTTTATCACACATAACTGGCATGGAGCAAATGAATAAATCACAAACTAAATCTCTTAAGTTTCAAGATAATGATATTTGCGATATGTCATTTACCCAAGCTATTTCTAAAGATATATATTTGTCACACACTTCTGAGCTGGAAAAGATGAATAAATCAGAAAATATACCTTTAAAATTTCATGACGATTCCCACAAGACAAATTTACTAGAAAATGATATTTGCGATATGTCATTAACCCAAGCTATTCCTAAAAATATTCACTACTCTCATAATACTGGTGTAGAAAATATGAATATATCAAGAAATAAATCAATAAACTTGCAAGATAGTTCTCAAAAGACGAAACTGCATGAAAATGATTTATGTGATATGTCATTAACTCAGGCTATTCCCAAAAATATTTATTTGTCACATATACCAGATACAGAGAATCTAAGTATGCCAGAGAATAAGTCTAAAATCATGAATGATGGTTCCAAGAAGTCGAATTTGCTTGTAGGTGAATACAATATGTCATTAACCCAAGCAGTTCTTAGAAACATCAATTTATCTTATGTTTCTGATACAAATAATAAATCCAAATGTAAAGATGTTAATTCAGAAATTAGTCTGAAGGCGATTTTGGGTGAAAATGATACTTATGATATGTCATCAACCCAAGCTATTACTGAAAATATTGATTTACCATGTATTTCTGATATAAAGAATTTGAATAAGCCAGAAAATAAGGACAAAAACTCGGAAAATAGTAATAACCAGGATATAGAAATATGTAATGTACCCAAGGATAAATTGATGATAAATGGTACAGTTGATATAATTACTGAAAATATTGATTTGCCATGTATTTCTGATATAAAGAATTTGAATAAGCCAGAAAATAAAGACAAAAACTCTGAAAATAGTAATAATCAGGATTTAGAAATATGTAATATACCCAAGGATATATTTATGATAAACGGTACTGTTGAAATAATTAATAATAAAAGCAATGTTTGTACAGTAGAAAATAATAGACGAACCATAGATCATGCAAAAAATGCAGCTGATTCCCATTCCAAAGTATCAAAAAGGGAAAAAATAATAACAGACATGACAGTTACTTGTCCTTTGCCTACTAATTTACATATATCAGACATTCAAGTTAAAGTTTTAAGTAGTTCAAAACAGATTAATATATTTAGTCAAAATAATCCATTATGTAGTTCACAAAATATAAAAGATATTCCAATAGAAGATGCATTAGTGAAAGAAAAAATTACAGATATAGAAACTAAACCCATTTTAAACGAAATTGTACATATAAATAATGAAACACCAAAATCTAAAAACAAATTAATTGTTAATTCGAATCTTTCGAAAAATAATGCAACAGAAGTTGTACAAGATATTTTAATTTATCAAGTTGAAGCAACGAACATAAGTATCCATGATAAACTTGAATTAAAAACTCCTTTTAATTTTTCAAGTGGTTCAAAGCAATCAAATACTCAGGATGCTGAAATAAAGCCAGAAGAAGTTGGTGATAAAAAAGGTTCCGATGATTCATTAATTACTGTGAGTACTGTTAGTGAAAGTTCAAAAGTGTCAAATCAGCTTTTGAAAACTTATGTTGTTGATGATAATAAATCAGTAACTGAACAAAGTACAAAAAAAAATGAAAGTACAACTGAAAATGCGTCGGTACCTTTAACGGTGAAAGATATATGTGTAGATATTGAAACCGAACCGAAAGTATTGATTCTTAATAATCTTCTCGACATGTCTAGTGAATCAATAAATTGTGTTCATGTTAGGAATTCGACAGTGTATGATGTAAATGCTGTTATGGGATTAAGAAATGACTCTAAAGTTAATTCTAAGGATAGTTTATTTTTAATAACTGATGATATTGATAATAAAATAGAAGATGATGTTAAAAATGACTTAATCAGTGATAAAAATTATAGTGATAGTATTAAAACTATTGGTACGATAAAAAATGATTCGCTTATGCCTAAATTCAAAGATTCTACAATATTTAATGACCTTGAAAATAAATTAGATTTTCATGTTAACAAATTATCGGAAGAAAAAAATACAAACATTCAGATAAGTGTTACAACTAGTATAAAAGGAAATGATGGACATGATAAATCACTAAAGGAAAGTTTTGAACCATCTATCTCGAAATCATTTAATGATGCAGATGATACGGGAGAGTTATTAGAAATGATCTCTGGACTGACTGACAGAGTTTCTGGAGAAGCTTTAAACGGAAGTGATGAAAAAATTGCTCTTGAAAATAAGTTATCAAACAAAGACGAAAGCCTACCCCACGAAGTTCAACGTCCAAGCTTTATTCCTCAAAGAAGATCAATAGTAATGAGTAGGGAAGATCTGCTAAATAATATATCCATCGCAAAAGCTGCTTTACAACAATCGCAATATGTTAGTGATGAAAGTGAATTATTAGAAGAATCAACTAAATCATTTGAAAACATGGAAATTGATTCACCCCCTAAAACAGTTCGAGTAAGTAATGAGGTCGTGAAAACTCTTAAATTTGAAGACGAATCAATAAGTGACCCAGAAACTCCAACAGAAGACAAAATATCAATATTAAATAAAACCGCATATGAAGAAACAACTTACATAAAAGAAAATAAAGCCAAAGTTATTCCAACGTATTTAAAAGATGTGTCAGATAATCTTAAATTGCTAATGAACGATTTGACTAAACCCGTACCTGATGTTATGCCATTTGAAGGAGCAGTACCCAAGACTGAATGTAAGACACCATCAGTTTGTAATATTGAAGTACAAGCAAATTTGGTAACTTCAAGTCAAATAGATATTAATGAAAAACATTTGGATAAACAAATTTTGTGTAATTTAAATGATCAAAAATCTATCCATACTGAAATAGCACATGATGATTTTCAGTCAACATTAGATCAAGACATGAATAATGTGTCCAAACCTATTATAAATTTCGGAAAAGCCAACGAAATGCTAAATGACGCAACCTCACCTCAAAAGAAGACTCCAGATGTGGTACTTGTATTTGATCATAATAATCCCCTAAACAATGTTATACTGTCCCCCGATTTGGCTAATGTTCATAAATCAAGTCCTGACAAATCAGTACCACTTCTATCTGTTAACACTGAATCTAAAGAGACCGGCAATCATTTAAGTGATGGAAATACAGAAAATACAGATACTCAAAGTATTTTATCAAATGTAAGCAAACCTATATCAATAGACAGATCAACTGAAGGTATAACAACTGAAATGCAAAATATGGAAGCCAATACTTTAATTACTATGAAAGGAACTAAAGAACTTTTAGAATCATATTCTTCTTTGACTTTAGTTGATGATGCTGTAGCAACAAGCAGTGTTGATATAAATATGAAACTAAACAAAGTTGACATAACAAATTCGAAACCAAAATCACCAGTCCATGTTATTTATAAAACAGATTCTAAAAGTGGCTTAGATATCACAACATCAGAATTTGCATCTATTGAGGAAGAATCAGATGTACAGGAATCTATAAAACCACAAAAACGAGCTTATAGGCCACAAACAAATTGCTCCACTGGTGATATCACACCAAAACCTCTTAGTAAAATGAAAAAACTAACTAACAGTCCTATTGTAAAGAAAATTCTACGACATTCACAAGATAGACATTTAGAAGATTCAAATACAGATAGTGACTTAGATCATCCAGAAACAATTAAACCCAGAAATAAAGGTAGAAATGAAAAGAATGTAACTGTACAACAACTTATGATACAGTATAACATGTCTGAAGATGAAGATATGTTAGATGAGAAATTAGAAAATGATGATTCTGTAGAGTTAGATGCTATATCAACAAGCAGAGAAGAAATCAACGATCTTGAAACTCTTCTCTCATGTAAAAGTAGCAAAAATTCTCAGGTAATTTCTTGTATTGGAAGTGATGTGTCTCGAGCCGAGTGGCAGGCTGAATTAGTAACAGATTTGAGTTCTAAGAATCTTGAAAATGAATGTGATCCTAGAAGCAATGTTGTGGCAAAAATAAACACTTTGCATTTTATGGGGTAAGTTTATTTCATACATTTACAAAAAATTCTGCTTCCATTAACTAAATTTTTTTAACCAATTCATTACTACCAACAGCCGGGACTGTGAATGGGAATGGTCGAGAGGTGACTCGTGGTCCTTCCGTCTCTTGAGAGGTCGCTTGAGACTGAGCACTAGACTTGAGCATAAACACCACAACGCTCCCAGGTCCAGAGTGACAGCTGACACACCCGTAATCAATGTTCAGGTTCAAGTTATTAATTCTGGTGAGTTTTGTTTTCTTTGTTTTGGCATGAAGGCTAATAAACAGATATACTTTCTGCGTACATTCATGATGGTATTTGTATGTAGCCAAGTTGAGACTTGCTTAATTAAATTTCTTGTCTTACTTCTTTTATCATTGTGATACCAGTGCTAGTCAATTATACTCCATCGTCCTAGCCTATTCCCGTTTCTAATCAGATGATATAAGGTTCAGCTACATAATCTAGAGGACTTGACAGTTTTTACACAGAACAACGACCATCTGACTTTCTATATGACTACAATCCAAGCCCTAGACTTCTAAAACTAGGCCTAGCCCTAGATTGTATTTGAATACACATATCCGGGTTTCCTCAAGATGTTTTCTATCACTGTAAGACCATTCAGAAAATGTACATAAAATAGAAAAAGTCATTAGTATGTGGTGTGCTACGAACCTGAAGTATCGGAATTGAAGTCAGTCATTCTAATATTTTTAATTTTTGTTATCCTGTTTTTGCTTACAGAAGAGAAAGATCCACTAGCAGAACTTTGCATTCGTTTGGCAAAAGACTCTATGCTTTACGAATGTTCAAGAGGAAGTGGCGTCACACGGGCCGGCGATTTTCCATTGCTATTGCGTCGTTGCGCTGGAATATCCAGATTGGCGTTGCAATGGGCCCGAGCAATGCACGATGCGAAAGCCAGACTCGCTTATACTGTATCACCTAGAGGAAACATTGTTTTGAAGGTAAGCATTCCCCATTGCTTTATTGCGTTGAATGATCGTGATTAGGATTATAATGACCTACCAGATTTGCTTCTACTGTAGTTCGTAGAACTGTTGCTATGATGGTCAGCGTCATTTTCATTTATCAACTTCGTAGTTTGAAAACTATGAATGTTTTGTCTAAAGTTAAAAAACGCATAATTAGAAAGCCAAAGTTTGGGACAAAACGTTTGAAACCGAGAAAAATAATATCAGGCAGCTCGTAAGAGGCGAGCATAGGTTATCAAGGTCATCGCCAACAAGACTACTGGTGGTATAGTGCCGTGCAGCAATTCGCCCGGGTTGGGATCCACCGCCTTACCTATTTCTACCGCCATAATGACATTGTCGGTCCGGAGGGTAGCCGAGCCGGTGGACTTGCACACCAGGCCCAACATCCCGACCACAGGACAGCGACGTACCTACAAAATCTGTAGTGTCACAGCCACAGTTGTCTCTTACCATCAGGAGAGTTGTGTGCTTGTTCGCTTCCTTTTTCCATAAAAAATACACAGGATGTGGTCCTTTAATTTCAATATCAAGTGTATTACAGTTATTTTTCCTTATATATTTTAGGTGGCAAACATTCCTCTCCGTTCTGTGTGGGAAGTGACTTTTAATATTACACTAGTAGAAGAGGAAGGTGACATTTGTTGGCCTAAAGCTAGCGATTTAAATGTTACTGCGGTGTTAGCCGATAATGTGCCTACCACTAGGTTGAAGAGAATAGCTGACTCCATACCGAAAGACTGGGGACATGCGCCGAGGATGATATGGTGAGTGGTTTCTATAGTCGTAGAATGATGTCATTAATCTAGCAACACTTTCCAACCAAATAAATAGCAGAAAATAAAAAAAAGTTGCTATTTGTATTGGTAACACCTCTAATCAACTCAAATGGTAACTTTTTAGCTTCACTACTTTAGTACTTTTTATATATTATTATCGTATACTTCATTGTATTGCAAACTCCCTAGACCGGCGAACTCTCTTCCTGCCAGTATAGTGGAGTTGTCACTTGTCAAAGTTTAAACAAATCAGCCTTGTGAGAGTAATATAGCCGGTCATATCTCATATATTTACTATTGTGGATAGGTCGTTGTAAGAAGTATAATCTCCCGATACTGTCTACCTTAATGGGTATGACACTTTGATGATTAAAAGTTTGTATTATTAAACTATTTAAGATATTTTGTGACTAATTATTATTTCTATACAATACTGAACAGGCGTATTATGTTATTGTAAATCGATCATGCGGAACCGAATGTACTGACTGAAGGTACCGAAGATGTCGATGCGTAAAAGTTTCTGGAAGTTTTAGCCCTTCTGGTACTTTGCCACTTATAAAAGCTTAAACTTAATGCTTGCCATTGTCGTGTTCTAATTACATACGCCAGAGACTTCACATATCATCATCAATAGCTACTGATGGTCGAACATTGTGTAGCAACTCGCCTGGGCGGACAGCCTCTCCACCGCCACACTTATTGCTGCCGCCATAATCGTGTTCCGTCCTGAAGGACAGGGTCTGGTAGACTTATCCATTGGGCCTAATACCATTGGTGTCTATAGGTCATTTGTCATTTGCTCGGGCCTGACAATAACCTAACATTTTTTTTCCAGGAGAGTGTTTAAATACCTCAAAACTAAAACCAGAGACGATGACATATTTTCGCTCTGAGCAATGGCACTGATCATGTGGTCAAAAGACTGAAGAAAAAAGAAAAAATAACGAAAAGTTTTTTTAAAGAAAAATAAATTTATTTAATTTTTTTCCTGTTTTATTTCTGTGCAGTGTTCATGAATTAATATTGTTTTAAACGTCAGAGAATGAACTAACTATAAAACATACCTATAGATTATTATTAAGACATACAAATATTATAGTAGACTACTACTTAATACGTAATACTTTTGGTAATGGAAAAGAGTATAAGAAAAATGGAAGAAAAATAAATTACGCTCGTTTCGAGGTCAGGCAAGTGGCAAGGCGGTCTTTGGGAAAAAGTTCAATGGCAAAGTTGTAGACACTAAAAAACTACAACTTTTTGTATTCATTTTTTTTCACATATTCTCAAAATTTTTGTAAAAAAATGCAACAAACCAAGTTTTTGGTATTCAGGTTTCATTCTACTGTAATTTTTCTTTTTTTTTTACCTTTTATTAAGGTATTTACTATACATATAACATTAAACATTGTTGTATTTTAAAGATTATTATGTAAATACACTGTCATCGAGCGGAAGTCGCATACTAGTTAGACTAAGACGCACGAGGAATTGAACCGGGGTGGTTCAATTCCCGGGAGATTTTTCAGTTATCTGAAAAGCAATGTTGCCCGGGTTTGAACTTGTGCTCGATATGACGAAGGACTTACCACCTGTCACATCATGGGATCTAATATATCGTCGGCTAACCGTGGGTGTATAAGTCTCTACACCTTCAGGAATATGGGCGTGACGATGATTTTTCATGATTCTAAATATCGCAACAAAGCCATTAGCATATAAAATTATTTTTAATTGATT
>DVZL01007352.1:0-10794 GCA_018236625.1 Lasaia peninsularis
GAGCTTTAGATTTTTTGCTAGAAGGTTTTAACCGCGAGTATGCGTGCTGAGTCGATTTTTTTGCTCACGAGTGTATTATGTTGGTATGTGTACCATATAAATATACATACGAATTTAGTAAAAGGCGGTTATTTTAATATTACATACAGACAATCCAATTTTATTTATTTGTAAAGATAAGATGATAAATCTAAAATTTAACAAAAAAGCCAACATCACGCGGTGTTCCCAGGCGGTCACCCATCCAAGTACTGACCGCCCCCGACATTACTTAACTTCGGTGATCGGATGAGAACCGGTGTATTCAGCGTGGTATGGACGTTGGCGACTACATAATATAAGAATTATAACCTCATACTACAACTATTATTATATTATTATAGATTTGACACGCTTTGGAATGTAAACGAAATATATATATAAGAGCGCTCTGAAAGTGTACGTTAGAAATACCTACTCTTTCGTATACAACAGGGTTCTAGCCTGGTCTACCGAAATGAAAGTCCGAATCGCGTACCATTGGGCAACCGAGGCTTTAGTATCGGTGGAAACTCCTTCTACTTTATTCCTACAAGGGTTGAAATATACGTATCATCACGCCAGGTCCGTTGCGAGGTAGGCAGAGAGCACCGAGTGCCAAGTGTCATTCCTTCACACTCACCTAACTTCCTCCACGTCAATTAATTAATTTAACATTTGCTGATAGTTCTTAAACTCTTTTAATTTATATATACGTACCTAATATATCTTTATCACATTAATCACTTTAATAATTAATTATATTTTACGGGGTATATTGCAACACGTCGTAAATCATAAAGTGTACTTTACAAAACTGTCAAATAAATACATAAGCAAAAAATTACAGAAAAACTTTTACATACATTCATACATATATTCACGCTAGGCACCTTTCAGGCAGAGAGTATTGAGAGCCAAGTGTCTTATCTCTACATACTTGAGTAGCTTTCTCCACATTCATAAAAACATTTTATAAGCAAAATTTACGTGAATACATATTTTAAATAACTCCCAAGTAAAGATTCTTTCCAATTTACATGTTTAGAAAAGAGCTTTTAGCGAGCACCGACTAAACACTCGAAATTGATAGAATTTGTATGTTGCTACGAAGATAGAAGATATAACTTCAAAGTAAAACTCCAAAACCTTGGAATAATAATGAATTTTTGATTAAACAACATTTTCTTAAAACTGTTGGAACAAGTATTTGGAGAATATATCTCTACTAATATTATAAATGCGAAAGTAACTCTGTCTGTCTTTCTTTTACGCTTTCACGCCTAAACAACTGAACCGATTTTAATAAAATTTTGTATAAAGATAGAGTTGACCTTGAAGAAAAAGGTTACTTTTTAACCGACTACATTAAAAAGACGCTATGTTTTTACATACAAATATTTACACTTTGAAAGTTGTGTGTGTTATTAAAATAATTGACGCGGGCGAAGCCGCAGCTGGAAAGCTAGTAGTTATACATATAAGTATATATAATTTCTTGGAGATATATAAGTAAGTAAGTTAGTCGGTAAGATTTAGATAAAATCCTGGAAAAAGCGCACCCAGACTAGTAGTTACTCCGTACTTTTTCTAGCCGCCACAGTATAAGTGCTGGTCATTGTCATATTACAGTTTGTAGGTTGCACTAAAAATTATCCTAGTCTCAGATTAACGACGCACTACAGACTTCTTTAATATTTATAGATATTTTATACTATGATACTTTATACATTTATTATGTTCGTCAGAATTTCTTAGAGTTGGAGCATTCCGATCCGGTGATAAATTTTAGATTTCAATAGACGCTTTACAAAAGTACATGTGTAGACGTTAAACGTATGTGTTAAATAAAAAATATGGGATTAGACTGAGCTCTCTTTCTGCAGTGACAATATTGGCCTATAGACACCATATATATTGTAAATGAGTCGCTGGGCTGTAGCCGGGGTGTTGCCTGATGTGCACGTGTACCAGCTACCCTAGCCTTCGAACCAGAACACGATAATGTCATTATGGTAGCAGAAATAAGTAAGGAAGTGGATCCCTATACGGGCGTTAGCTGTACTACCTGTGGTCTTGTTGGTAGTGACCTAGTTAATCTACACACGCCTTTTATGATCTGCCTGTTAGAGAGACAGATGTGCGTATGCGGCGATCGTAGGTTAACTGGGTCACTTCCAACATGAACTTTGGTGGTACAGTGCTGTGCAGCAACTTGCCCGGGTAGGGATCCACCGCCTTGATGACATCGTCGGTTGCGGTAGGTTAAACACCGCCCAACCACAGGGCAGCGACGCACCTACAACATTTATGGTGTCTATAGGCCACGGTTGTCTCTTACCATCAGGAGACCTGTGTGCTTGTTCGTTGTTTTATCTCATGGAAAAATCAGAAAAAGATCTATTCTATAATATTCTAACTAAATATTATTAAAGTATTAAACACATAAAGAATGAATATATGTGTTTTGTATTGAATGTATTACAATTACATTTAAACATACATTTAAAGACTCTTTATACATTTAAAGACTCTTAACAATTTCCCTAAACATGGAAAAAGAGCTTTAAGTGAGCACCGACTAAGCACACAAAATTAATAGAATTTTCCACGTTACTGCAAAAACATGCCTTCAAAGTAACGCCGAGATGTTACAATAATAATGCGTGGGATTTTTTTAATAAAGGAACATTGTTTTGTTGGTGATATTTGGAGAATTTTGGATTAAATTTTATAATTTTGCGAATACGTCATTCCAATGTTCATTTGAATGCCTGTTATAAAATGGTATCACCCACGATTTATCCCGCAAATTAAAGTTAAGAAATCGTTGAAATATTAGAACAAAAAAACGACCATTTGCAAGTGGGATCGCGCACGAAGGGTATCTTACCTTGTCAGCTATCCTGTTAGTACATAATTAATATATAGCTTGCGCAATTAATCTTTAAGTACTATCAAATAGATAATAAGTGTAAGTACTTAATATTGTACCACGATCTCAATATGTGTATCGACATCGAAACTGGTTGTCGCTACACAACCAGTTTCTTACATGGGAGGAAGGATCAGCTGCCTTGTCTAAGGGATTTGACAAGGTTGCAAGATTTCACACCAAGAGATTGCAACCTAGGAGAACTAGAAACTAGATCAAAATGTAGACAAGATCAGAGTCCTATACACGAATCTAGGAACAGAAAATATACAAATGTTCGAAAAACTAATTTCGCAGGTTTCGGACATGGACCTCTAAAATGGATGTCTGAAGCCCTAACCACTAGATCACTAAAGCTAATTGCTACCTTATACCTAAATCTAACAAACAAGGGTGTTCAATTTTCCTGTGTGCTCTTAAAAGAAGATATCGTGAGGAAATCCGAAATTTATTTCCGATATGGTGACGGACTTGACACCTAGGATCGTAGGTGCATACATTCCCCTGCCTACCCTTTTAGGGATATGTGCGTGACGATATTTCATTTTATCTGACAAACAAACAAGTGTGGGGGAGCCACAAAAACGTTTGGTACACAAATCTATGCAGTCGTAAAATCTCAATTTATTTAAGTCCCTGTCGTAAACTTTGTGGTATTTCATTCACGGAACAAAATATAATATACGAATATAAATAAATTAAACTTCGATGGTTCAGCGGTAGAGCTTTGGACTTCCATTTCGCTAGTTCAAGTTTGAGCTTATTTCCAATGATTTTTTTCTAATTTATGTACATCTTCAGACTGCTCTTGCGGTGAAGGAAAACGCCGTGAGGAAACCTGCGTTTATGTGTTTGAATTCGTCTTAATATAGAGTATTTCCCGTCTGGATTGCAGAGGTCAGAAGCAATCGCTTTAGGTAAAAAACTGGCGACCTAATCAAATATACGGGTACAATTAGTAGCCGATCCCAATATCATCTGATATAATACGGGATAAAGCTAAGATGGAAAAGGAGATCGTATGTAAATAAATATCCCTGATCTAGAACATAAAACTAATATAAAATTTATAATTAATTAAAAAAAATTGAAAAATTCGACGACGGTTAAAGGTGATTGAAAAAAGTTAAAATAATTTAAAAAATCCCGACTACAAGAATTTGTTTGACCCTATGAATTTCATAAAACACTAAAAAGATATTTGAACTCGAAATGAGGGTGTTTTGTTATTTTCGTACATTTTTTGACATAGTAGTTTGAAAAACATTTCACTTAAAAGCTTTATGTAAACCACATTTATTTTGACTTCTTTGAATACTACTCCTATTAAGCTTGCATTTAAATACTGTTTAGGTTCACAGTGCGCTTCTACATAATAAAAACAAAGGCGTCTTGCGCTAGGCTCAACTGTGGAGCGAAACGGAACATATCCGCGGCACAAAATAGAAAAAACTATACATCACTTTACCCGAATCTGAACGATTCCTTATTGTTTTTTTTCAACATGTTGAATAAATGTATTCAATCAAAACTTATAAGTTTAGAATAGATTACGTGATCTTATCCCCTTGCTTTTGGGCTGGAATAAATAATAAAAATGAGTTTGTAACAATATACGTTCGTATGACGTATATATTTTTTCTTTTATTAGCTCCATTGAAATATATTTTTAATTCTAAATATTATTTTTTGTATTTGTCATAAGGTATACTATAAAATATATACAGGGTGTCCCAGAAATGTATAATTATAAGTCGTGTCAGGACGTTGATGGGTGAAAATTAAGTCTTATCGATCCCACTTGTTGATATTACAAAACACATTTCTTTTATAGTTAGGTACCGAAGGTAGTGCGATGCTAATATATAATTTTAAATAACTTGTTTTAGTTACTTTAGGTTTGGAGAAGAAATAATAAATATATGTAAAAATATTAATTATTATCGCCGCTGTGGTCTAATGGTATGGCTGTCACCTGTTCAGACCGTTAGCCGCGTAGGGTTCCGAGTTTGATTCTCAGGTCGGGAACTTTTCTTAAATGTTTTTTAAATGATTTTGAGTAAGCGTTACATGGCTCGGGATCGGAATGTGCCCGAAGGGGCGATAGGGTTGCCACCTATCACATCATGGGCCCAAGTACCTTGGCTAATCATGAGTACCTATATCTATAACTGGACTCACGAGTCGTGGATATTTTAGCACACCTCTGCCTAGCCTTTCGGGGATAATAGGCTTGCAGGTTCTTTATTAATAAAAAAATAATTAGATTAATAATAATTTAAATCGTCTGAACTCATTCGTAATGTTAAAATTCATAAACTACATCATGTTTGAGGAATATTTAACCTAGAATATGAACTTTTCATGTAAAAAGTAAATATTACCCTTATCCAACTAATATCAAACTCCCAAGTTGTTCAAACAATATAAGAACTCAAATAAAACATATTCGAAGCCTTTTTGTAGCTTTTTGACTAACTCGTATACCTTTTTGAAAGAGCTTCCACGAAAACAATCTTGAATCTTAATCATATGGGTTTTGTTTGAAGACGAAAACGGTAACTGTTTTCTGCCACAAAATACTAAAAAGATGTTTTATTTTGTACTGGCTGTGTTCGCGACTTGATTCGTAATTTTTATTTTATAATTTCTAAAATAAAATTCAAAAACAGAAGTGGTCTGAGTTAATATTCTTTAATAAATCGATTATCTGTCAGTGAAATCTCATCAAAACGTGAAAAAAAATAGAATGAAAATGATTTACTGGCAGGATATGTGTGTTAAAAAATTTTACGAAAGTATTTAATTATACCAACATATTTTACCACAAAGTTTTGTGCAAATATTTTAACAAATTATTTTTATTGTTTATTTATTAATATTTAGCATATATTATATACTATTTAATATGTTTTTAGTGTTGCAAGGATTAGCCGGAACAAACAAAAGGACAGACGGAAATTGAAAAAAAAAACCACCGTGTGTACAAACATGTATGTTAAGTAAAAAGCGGACATTTTAACATTACAAACAGACACTCCAATTCAACTAATTTGTGTAGATATCCACATATGAGTTCCCTTAGCCCACAGTTTCGCTCACGTAGAATAATATAAATTTCGAGTAGACTCGAAGCGTGGGCGTTTATAATGGCCGTGAAAAAAGAAACAAGCCGAAGAGTATTCCAATTAAAAATAATCATATTTTACTTTAGATATAATATTTTATATGATCCTGAAATAGCTTTATCTGTACTAAAAGGATATTCCAGTGAAAGGTTTTTGAATAAAGATTTCACGTGTTGTTCCAGGTCCTATGTATAGATTAGCCCGGGTAGCTCGTAAGGCGCTTTGCACACGATGGGGCGGGGCGGGCCAGTCAATTTCGCCGCGAAAAATAGCACAAAGGGTACTATATCGGTCCTATATTACTAACGCACACAGAGGGCAAAAAAGCCGCGACATATCCGCGGCTGCCCGCCGTGGATCAGACGAACCAGTTTATATGCAGTAACGCTGCAGGTGGTGGTGCGGGGCGACTAGCGAACGTCCACGCCGCGCACTTTTGAAACGAACGTTCTGAACTGACTACACCGCCCGTCGTGTGCTTTGTGTACGCGGCGAGGGTAGCTGCAGACATCGACGGGCAGATGCGGTCTTTATTGCTTCGCGGACAAAAAGCTCGCCCCGCCCCATCGTGTACAAAGCGCCTAAGAGGTCAGCAGAATTTAAGTTTTAAGTATGCTAAGTACGCTATTTTCTGGAAACTTTTTGAGTCGTTAAATAAGCGGTTAAAAATATCGTTGTTGGTTGTTGTTCTACAAACCACAACATATGTCAACAATTTGACAACGGGGTAAAAAAGTTTTTGTGATTGCATGTAAGAGGACCGGCTCGAATCAAGGTGGTGGGCTTGAAACTTAAAGGTCGGATGCGATGTCAGAAGGTGAAACTCTGCGGCGGAGTTCAAACTATACAATACCCTAGAGACTTTTCCAGGATTCGAAGGCGCTTAGTAAAACTCCAACGTTTTCATATTTTAAATGAAAAAAAAACACGTACATTTCCAATATTACTTATAATTAAAAAATATTTTTGAAATAACCTACTGATTTTGCTTTTTACAGCATCATTGAAGCTAAAACTTAAGCTAACTTAAGGCAAGTAAGATTTATAAAGTAAGCTGATTTACGCTTCACCAGTAAAGCTGGAAGCTTATTCAGAGTATAACAGTGCTCAAATAAGGGCTAAAAATCTGAATAAAAAATAAACGCTGATAGGAGTACATCACTTAAATATTCTCGATTGGAATTGTAAAACCGAGTCATATATAAATACTCGATTACCCGATGAAGTGGTGATGCAACTTGGAACCGCAAATGTAACGCAAAATCGATAACCGTAAAGCGATTACCGATGTTACATTACGATATCGGAAAATAATAATATTTGAGTTGCCCTTTTAATATCGTGTTTGTTTTCAACGTTACTTTTCATTTTACGGGACTCGTATGTTACTCAAAAATAGAGTTTACTTCCTCTGGTCTTTAAATTATTATTATGTAATTAAATAACTATGTCTGAACGTAAACTAAATTTATAGAAAAAATGAGATGGGTTGTATTGCACTATTCAGGTATATTCTAATAGATTATAGAGACTCAAAATAAATTGTGTGTCTTGCTTGATTGAGGTAAAATAACAATTTTACTTTTGTTTTAATACGGTATTCCGCAAAGTAACATCAGATTCTTTCGATTAAGTTGCACATGTTACGTAACAAGCGAAAAATACTAATTTGATACATACGTAGACATAGTTTTTTCAAACTTATGTTTGAAAAGTTTTTCTGAACCTATTCTTATTGTGTCTTTATAACCATATTTAACTTAATACCTATATCAAAATAAGTATTAAATATACTAAATTACAAAAAAAAACACTTGTAGTTGAAAAAGATTGCAAGTTTTTGACGCCATTGTTTAAAGTTTACAAACTATTACAGTTGTTTTATCACATATACTTACATTTCCTGGATAGTAAATTTGAAATCGAGTAAAACAGAAGTACTCGATTACGCAATGAAGCGATGGTGCAACTTGAAACCGCAAATGTAACACAAAATCGATAACCGTAAACCGATTACCGATTTTACATTACGATATCGGAAAACATTTGTTTTGCCCTTTAATATCGTTTAAAAGTGTTTGTTTCTACGTTACTTTTCAACTACTGTATATAAGGGTTATGTAGGCTGTGTATATTTTCTTATATTTTTATACTAGCTGTGACTTTGTTCACGATTTTAGGGATTAGCTATTAGTAAGTAATCGATTTTTCTGGCCTTGGGGCTGAAAGTAACAACATTTCTTCCGTTATGCTTTGTGTATGTTGCTACTTTCCGAGATTCAGAAAAATAGTATGTATTATTATTATATATATACTTATTAAGTAGCGAAATTGAGAGATGTCGTTATATTGGATACTTCTGGTGTTGCGAATGTTTGTGTGCAGTGGTGATCACTTACCATCTGGTGACCCACTTGCCTGTTTGCTTCCTCTTCTATAAAAAAAGAGACAAAGTCGGCGGCCGTTATAACGGCGGCAAGAGAAGGATAGGCAGTGAATCCTAACTTGGGCTTATCTATACAGATTATATAACTACTTGGGTGCCTAATGTACCATCGATTACCACGACCACGGTCATTGTAGGCGTCGTCTATTTCAGACTATCAAAAAACCCACCTGCTTAATAGCCTTCCATGAAAATAAAAATATTACGCTTCCTTAGGAAAAATCCCACGAAAATTCGTTATTTGCATTTTTTCAGCTCATTTGCAAACTGCCCCATAAAATATACGTAAAAATATAAAATTTTCACCGTTCTCGTACAATGTTGCCCAATCCGTACATTTATGTTTACGAAAGCCATAATCTGGTCCATATCAATAACTCCCAGCTCTCTTCCGACAAGAAAAGGTTCTTAAACTTCCATTTCACTAATGGAGTTCTATGGTGAAGCCCGACCAAATAGCCTGGGTCATAGTTTTATATTAGCCAAGACTTGCTATATTTGAAAATATTTGGTGAGACCTACGAAATAAATTCATTTGCGTGGACTTTTGTGGAAACAAACGTCAAATGTGCGAGTTAAATATCTGCAGAAAATTCTAGAATTACAACTTTTTAGGATTCCGTTCCAAAGTGTAAAATGTTGTCTTAGTTTGCGTATCAAGTATTGCTCTTGGTTTCACTTATTTCTAATATAGTTTTTCATAACAAATTAATACACTCTAGCCATCGGGCTTTTTTTAGCCGACTCGTTCTTGAAAAAGGTTTAGTTGTGTCTTTGTTTTTCAATAAAACGATAAAATTTAGAAAATGAAATGATAATCCGATAGGCCGACTATATAAGACCAATTTAGCTCAACTAAGACTCTACCGTCCATCTGTCTGTCACAAAGCCTGTCTGTGTATCATGAAGCTTGATAGCTAAAATTTTGATTTTTTTACAATAATATATTTCTGTTACCGCTATAACAAGAAATACTAAAAATCGATTAGGATATTAAACTCACGTTTTCTATAAAGTTGTTAATGGTGCGCTGCAAACCTGAGACTTAGATGACTTCATGCTCATGAAAAGGTTACTGGGTACGGTACCGTCAAACCCGGAACACAACATTGACAAGCAAACACGTAAGCTTTCTAAAAATGTTAAATTATCAATCCAAACGTTTCTATTAAAATTGTGGACATATAGTTATAGTCACGGTGTCAGTGAATAATACAAACACTCACCTTATTCGATCTGCCTGTCGGAAACAGCCCGAGGCAAACTTTGAACCTTTACAATTTCATGAATAGTTCCTAAACAAATACAATATTATGATATTACTAGCTTTCCGCCCGCAGCTTCGCCCGCGTGAATTATTTTAATAACACAGACAACTTTCAAAGGTCAGATTTTTTTCCGACTTATAATACTAATTGCTTAAAAACATACACTCTTTCTAATGTAGTCGCTTAAAAAGCAGCCTATATATTAGTTTCATGTATCTTACTGTAAAATTTCATGCAAATCCGTCCAATAGTTTTTTCGATCCGGGTTCCGGGAAGCAAAAACAATGGATTGACTTTATTATAATACCTATCGTCTAATTATTAACGTCAATATCCCTACATAGTATAAAATAAAGTCTCTTTCTCTGTCCCTAAATAATTTATGCTTAAATCTTTAAAAGTATGCAACGGTTTTTATGCGGTTTTCTTAAGTTAGATAGAGTCATTCAAGAGGAAGTTTTTTTATTTGTATGACATGTATATTATACCCGTGCAAAACTAGTTTTTTATAAAAGTCCTTTAGAAATTAAATTAAACTTCTCTTATAAAAGAGAAGTTTTTTTTTCATAATTTTAGTGTCGAATTTAATTTTCATCCCTTAAGTGCGGCCGGTACTACTGTTTCGTATAAAATCGTCACAAAAACAGCATAATATAAGGCTTCGCACAGGTATACTATACATGTTATATGTATGTATATAAAAACCTTCCTCTTGAATTACTCTATCTATTTAAGAAAACCGCACTAAAATTAAAGATTTAAGCACACAATATAATGATATAGGTATAGAAAAAGCGACTTTCTTTTATACTATGTAGTGATTTGATACTTCTACTTTGACTGTAGCAACACTTTTTACATGTTAAGTTGCGTGTTTCTCTTAGCTGTCTTATATAAAAACTACCTGTGTCCGCGACTTCGTCCGTGTTTTTTTTAATTATTAATTTATTACATTTATTTCTAAAATAAAATTCAAAAATTAAAGTAGCCACAGCTATT
>DVZL01007353.1:0-10794 GCA_018236625.1 Lasaia peninsularis
TCCAGTTCTAGTAGTAGGAGTAGTAGTAGTCTGTCTATGTACTCGCTAATCTCTGAAACGGCTAGATCGATTTTGAAAGAATTTTTACTGAGAGACAGCTGATGTAAAAAATAATAGCTTAGGCTACTATTATTTTAGAATTTCACCTTAGAAATGTATAAAATAAAATAATTAAATAAAAACGTGGATGAAGTCGCAGAAACAACTACTTTAAAATATTATCATGTGGAAGTTTCAAAATGAAAAATATATAATGTTAAAAATAAAATAACTAATTTGCAAGTTTTCGCGGAATTTGCGAATTAATTATTTTAATTTCATTCGACTATGGATTTCTGTAAAGTATCTAATGAAATGTTAGTTTTTTTTTTATCATAAGGCTTATAATAATTCATTAAATATATGTTTTGCAATATGTTTAACATCAATGTACAAATTATTTTTTTTATATGGCACAAGACTGTGAATAAGTACATGGCTGCAAACACTAAAGATGTCGTTATTGCGTCGCTGTCCTGGGGCTAGGGTATTAGTCCTAATGTGCAAGTGTATCAGCTACCTTTCAGACCTTTATTGAATGGTAAAATATACCTGTTAGACTAAACCGTCATTATATTGAATCAGTTCAGTTTTGTAGTTTAGAAATTGCATATCGACTATGAAAGTATTATATTAAAGGAGGAAATAGGAACAACAATAGTATATTACAGATCTAAAATTTAAGCAAAATTAGTAAACAAATTAGTTCCAAAATAAAATATTATTTAAATTAAACGTGTTATTCAATCTTTATCCAAATAAGTCATTTATATCACATACTTATTTAATTATATTTATTCAAAGCCTTCTTAAAACAGTTTTTTGATCGATTATTTAGTTATAACACAGAGCAGATTTCTTGCTCTGTGAGTTATAATATAAAGATATTACGTCTTTTTTAAATTATTATTCTGCCTTAGAACTTATGAAATATTTTAAATAATAATTCGACTTATTCTTAACTCACTCATTCGAAATTCGAATTTCCGAATTTCTAATAACTTAGACTTTTTAAGAAAAATACACTTTTCTATCGAATAATTTTTATCCAAGAAAATTCTAGATTTCAATAAAACATAATTTATTTTTAAAATGGATTTTTTAAAGAATCTTTTAAATGTACAGTCACAGATTATGAACCAAAAAATGATAAAAGTAATGTAAGTATAGATTGATAATATTGAACTTTCTACCCCTGGAGTGCGAGCAAGTTTAGAGCTCTGATTGTTTTACCCTGTCTCCATTTTATATATCTCGAATAGAAAGTTTTATGAGTCAAATCTCAATCAAGATAATTTTCTTGACGAGATGTGTTTTAGTGTCAATAAACTGTCTGCGCAAAAAGGCTAGACTGGACGGCGCCGGATTGTTACGCAAGTCTTGTTATATTTGTAAGAATTGCCGAGCATAGAGCCAAGTTACTGAATTACCAGCATCTTGAAAGAGATACGAGCTCAAAAATATTATTCAGCATAAATTACTGTACGATCTACTTATGCTTAAGATTCTGGAGCAATGTTGTTGTGTTAAACAATTTGTAGCATCGGCGCTCGGTGAAGCTTCATTTTTATTAATATCTCCCAACATACTCAACCCATTTACCACTATTTATGTTGTTCTATTAAAAGCTATTTCATAGAAAAAAACGGTCAAGCGTGACTTCGGACTTGCGCTCGAAGGGTTCTATACCTATAAAAACAACAAAAAATCACTTCCACAGTATGTGTTAAATATAAGTTAAAAGGCAACAAAAGCTTTTTAGAAAAAGCTTTTATTATTTTTTACGAGTTACTCTCAACGAACCCTTTCATTTGATACCCATATTGTAGAATTGCTTCAAAAACAGCTATTCCGCCATTTTGGTTGGTCTACCATATTAGATTTAGAATGATATCATGTACCTTATCGTGCATTGTCAACCAAACTAAACGTGTATACAAAATTTCATCTTAATGGGATGAAGATATCTACTTCAAAAATGAATTTTAAGATTCCACTCGAACATACATACTTACGTACATACAATGCAAGTTAAATAAAAGCTTTTAAAATGCCAATAATAATCTAGACTAAAATTTTTTAGCCATTCACATTAATTACAGCTAGTTTTGAATAAAAATGTTACCTACAAATTAATAAAATTGGAGTGTTTGTATTTTAATATTAAAATAAGAGCTTTTCACTTAATGCGTCTGTAAGTATACGAGGTGTACTTATATAACAAATTAATATTTTTTACAATGTTTGTCTGTCTGTCTGCCTGTCTGTCTGATACGCTCTCACACCTAAACTACTGAAGCGATTTTTAAAAATTTTGCAAAAGAGAAGAGTTGACCTTGACGAAGATAAAGGTTGGAGGATATGTTTTTTACGCAGTAAGTATTATAAGTTGGAAGTTTTCTCCCTTCGAAAGTTATCTGTGATATGTATAAAATAATTCACACGAGCGAAGAAGCGGGAATAAAGCTAGCTTCATAAAATTTGTCAATAATATTTATATACCTATATATCTTTTAGCTTTTGCATTAACAGTTGTTAATGTAACAACGATTTCTGTGCTATATCAGTCCCATTATGACACATGAAATATAGTAGAAATATCTTCGTGAACCTGGATATTAGTATCGTACGGTTCATAAAATATTCACATACTTTTTTAATGGACTCGGGAAAGTTACGCCTTAACCCTGTAAGCAGTTCATAAGATATAAAAAACATAAAGTCACGCGATACATACAAATATAGTCGGAGTGTCTATAATGTTAGAATTACAGCTCTTAACCTAATGCGTCTTACAGTATGCAATAAGCAATGTTATTTTATTAGGCATCTTGTAAATTACATTTCTAATAATAAATATCGTCACGCCCATATCTTTGAAGTGGTAGGCAGTGATACATACTTATTCACCCAACGATTAGCTGACCATAATAGGTCTCATGATGTGACAGATGGCAAGTCGGTCGCCATGTTGGGCATAAATGTCGGACATATATTTTTTTTACCCATTAAGCTCGCCTGTTGTATATGAGGGACAAAAAATTTTAAATAAATAAAATAATAATGGTATTAATAATGCTCTGATAGATTGAGGTTGCAAATACTGACGTTATAACGGGAATAATCAATCAGGATAAGTCACCACAACAGTCTACCACCTACGCTTAGTCACGGTTATTTTTTATTTGTTGCCTCTTATGAGCCGTTTTTTAGGAAATTTTGCATGGAATAATTAGATCAAGATGGAAAAATACATAAAATTATAAATCTGTTTTTTGTGTCGTTGCTAATTTCGACAGTGATCCAAAAGAAACCTTGTAAGGCAGTAGTCACACCTATGTTTACTAAATCATTGTAATTCTCTTCTCTAATTTTCTTGATATTTTTATAATGCATAAAGATTAAATAAATACTTGAAACCGCGCACTAAGATTCCGTACCTTTATCTGTATAACAATTTCGTTGTATAGGAGCTACCCTTGAATTTCATTTAATTCTATTTTTAGTTTTTTTACTTGTTCTCATAACGGTGACAGAAATATATTGTTTGTGAAAATATCAACTTTCTAGCTTCATGCGATACTGCCTCGTGACAGACAAAAACATACAAACAGACTTACAACAGTCTTAGTAAGAAGATCAAATTTTTACCTATTATTTTTAACCACCTATTTTTTATACCCTGATAAAAATATATCGAAGTGTTTAAACACGCGCACACCTCGTAGTTATATACTTGATGTAGGTAAAAGTATAAGTTTCTACTGCGAATTATTTTAATTTTGAGTAAGATAGAACCATCCCTACCATGTTTTATATTATCTTGTTGATGATACCTAATTACGGACGTGTCGCAGATTGATGAACAAATAATTAATTTTGTAAGATTCTTGGGGTATTACTTATAAAAATATACGTATAATAGGCTACCATAGACTTCATAAACAAAACCTTCCTCACTCAATTTTTTTTATGAAAATATGCCCAAATTTGTATCATGAGCTTACACTATTCTTTTTTAACGTGTGGGAGCCTAGGACAATGATCCACCATTCACTTGATGGAAAATGATGCTGGATTCCAAAGATGATATCCTAAACTAAAAAAGGCATATCGGTTTGGAGAATATGAGAGCCAACAAACTTCATTTGGAGGATTCACATGCAAACTTGCAGTAGACAATATATTCATGCATTTGCTATTCATTTAGGCGATGCATATTTCTTTCGATATACTTTGTTTATTATATCACAAGTTGATGTGACGGCATTAAACAGAGCAAGTTTTACAAATTAAAGTACTTGAAGAATAAACATGTATTACGAAAATTAATTTTACTTTTAAAAATCCAAAACACGACTACTAAATCATAAACAAATTAGGTGGATTGCCTTAAGGTATAAAAGTATGTAAACCGCCGCAAGGTTTCCTTTTCAATTTTCTTTTATAGGGCCCCTTTGTTGTATTTTAGGGAAACATTAGGATTTTATTCCGGCCAAGCTCGTAGCTTGTGTTTAAAAAGTAATTTTCAAGCTCATATTGCTCTATCAGAAAAATCGTTTTCGTGTTAATTTGGTTCTAGTAGTTCTTACTACATTGCAAGACTTTTTAATCACTTTTTAAAATTTCACCTTTACCTCAGATGTGTATATATTTCTTCTAATTTTAAATTTACAAAATTTGTTAGATGAATAACATTATAATTTGTAAAAGAAATATCATTAGATATAATAAACTTTAAATATCGTTTACACTTCCTTTTAAATAATCCATCTGAAGTGTATATTTATAAAAACTTTTTCATCTGTTTAAAGAGTACCTAATTAATTCACATTACAGAAATATTGAAAACTTTTTTGTTACTCGCTAAAAACTTAATTAATAAATAATAAATATTACTGGACAAAATATTATACAAATTGATCTAACCCCAAAGTAAGCAAATTATATGCTTTTGTTATGGCCTATGGGTGTTAGACAACGATACTAATACATGAAAATACTTAAATAGATACCAGAATAAATTTAATAAAAATCCAGACCCGGAAATACAAACCATCACCCAAATGTCTGTCCCCGTCAGGAATTGAACCCGAGCCTCGCGGTAAGTCGATGCAGTTAGGCGTGTACGATAGCCACTCAGCCAACGAGGTGGTCATTAATAATTGTAACAATAATATATAACACATTAAGGTACATTTGAATATACCTTATTTGCCTATACCTATTTGTATTTCAGATAGTCTAAAATCAGAATCTCAAAGTTTCTAAAATAAAAGTTATATATATTTTAAATACTACCATAAAATTTTTGTAACATTATTAAATGGTAGGGCAGCCTGTAGACATATTATATACATTAAAACCTCGGCAACATTACAGCGGCACATCTATAACATCTATGATATCAACAGTTGGTTGTCTCTTACCATCAGAAGAGCCATATACGCTGCACCCCATAAAAGCACACATACTCGTATTTCACTTATAAATTAATTTGAATACCTGAGGAATATTCAACAAAACATGCAAAACAAGTTAAAGTTATATTTTTAAAATTGTTACCGAGTTTCTATTCACAGCTACGCCCACGCGCAAAACGTGCGCTCATTTCTAACTTTGAGGAAACCAACTTAGATTCTACGTTTGCCCCTTACATACTTAATAATTCAATAGGTACGATAATAAAACATGTCAAAATTGATTGAGTCTTTTTCCCCGTAAAACTCATTTCATTAAAATTAATTACGTTAATAATAACATCCGTTCTCAGCATTGTCTTGTTTCGGCATGCATAATGCATCATATGCATGAGGTATCATAAATTTTAATTGAACTTATATTTCTGCCATCTATTATATTCTTATAATAAAAAGTCTTTGTTGTTCGCTTATATCGTGCATTTGCATTTATTATTCCGTTCCTCATTAATATTTTACATTCTGGTTTTACAGAAGAAAATAAAAATGCTAAAGTATAAGAAGTACATCTAAGATTCTGAGTGGACGTTTGCGAAAGTTTAGTATTCTAAACACACGATGTTCTGGTTAGTTGCTGAAACCGAGTGGGGGACAAGTACAGCAAACGAAGGTACACCCTGGACTTGGCTACTCTCCACACACTTTGATTTAAATGTTTATACGATTTCGATAAAACAACCATCTCTATGTGAATTTGATTTTCTCGGTAATGAGGTTTTTAATAGGAGAAACTTGATATATCTGTGAAAATAATATTAAATAATTATATTTTTAAACATTTTGTAGCATTATTTTTATTAAGGTTTCCATCGCATTGCGATTCATATTAAAGTTTAAGATATATAAAACTTAAGATACATTGCAGGTTTTAGATATCACAACAGACCTTATTCGTCCTTCTCCAATATTATACCTATGGTCTTATTTACATTTACTATACAGAACATACATTCAGATAATTTTAAAATAATATTAATACTAAAACTTCGAGAATTTATAAGTATATATTATAAGTATATAATATATAATTTTAGCATTTTTTTGTACTTAAGATATTTTTTTTGGAGATTTTTTCAAAAATGTTTGTAGATTCTGTAAGAAATGCGTTTTATAATAAAATGACGGGATTGACCAATATTTTATTTATTGAAATAAATAAATATTTTCTGTTGCTAGATAATAATTTAATTATTAAATAATTATTAAAAATTACATTTTTGATTTTTTTTTAAATTATCTAAAGTTAAAACATAAAAATCAAAAAGTTGAGCAGTTAATTTCATATTAAGACAAAAATAAAACCAAATATAATCACTTTACGAATTGCATATCATAATACTTAAAGTATATAATATCTTATTTCAAGCACTTTTCCCAGGCTTAAGAACAGCAACAGAGAGAACAAAATATCTAATCTACACTGAAATTTTTAATCTCATCTTAAAAAAATTGTAGCGATAAAAGCAATTCAAAAGAGAGTGTAAACTGATGAACCCACTCATTTTTTAAATAGCGGTACTAAAATAGCCATAGTCGTATACTAAGACGATGAGATTATTAGAAAACGAGGCGATCGGCGCACCGGGATTAGGTACATTAACTTTGAGACGTCAATATCGTTAGCTGTTCAAATTTATTGAAGTCTTAAATAATATAAGCGCCATTACACAAGCATTTTTAGAAATCGACCATAAACTAAAATGTTATGAACTTTTATCGTTATATTTAATTTATTTTTTAATTTTTATAATGTGTTAGATGTGCAATTTAGAACTTCAGAGGTTTTAGTTCTCTACGTATCTTTCACGCTTGTTTTATGTAGGTAATACAAATCAATGATAATAAATACCATAGTTATAATCTTAATGAATAACATTTTCGTAACAGTGTTAGTTGCTATATTCCAAAACAGCTAAAACGATTCAGGTGAAACTGTTTTTGCACATTTGGTAACTCTGAGAAAAGCATAATAATTATTTTTTATATCCATAAGTGTTAATTTCTTTTCATTTTTTGAATATAATACTTTATATAGCAAGACGACGTGTACCGGGTCAGTTATATATAATATGTTTAAATATTTTTGATTTAAAATAAGTATAAATTAGATTAATTAAATAGCTAAACTTTTGAAAAATATTTCTGAATTTGAGTGATAAATATGTTCGTCCTGAAAAGTAATTCAATTCAATATCAAAACAATTTTATTACATAATATGGCAACAGATGTTAGTATTTATACTTACGTATATTTTTTTACTACTTATCGTTTTACTAGACGAAAAATTATATGGATGTTCTGATAGTATAAAATAGACGTCGACACCAAAAATATTAACAAAGTAATCTTTGTTATGATCTTCTGAGTGATCAAACTCTTAAAGAAAATGTTGTATCTGTTAAATAAATTCACAGTCAGACAGACGGACAGATGGGCGGCAGAGTCTTTGTAATAGGGTTCTGTTTTGACCCAATTGTACAAAATATTCTGTAATATGGACGGAACACACCACAGTGCTGTTCACAATTAGCTTGTAATAACCCCTGTGTTATTTGATACTGTAACGGGAAATGTATAATTACCATCAAACCCTATAATTACTGACACCGATTACATTTTGCGTCAATATATTACAAATTTATTGCAATTGCCAGTTTCATAATATTTGTTCAAAACTAAAATTAGGTACGCAATTAGGTAGAGCCATCAACAGCTGAAAAACTAGTTCGGATTTCCTTCTGATGATTTTGAATTACACTGTTTTACATATAATATTCTATATTTTTAAACACCTTTTTTTTACTTATCGTTTGCAATCGAAAATTATTTTTTAAATAGCCGACCGTTGTGATTTTTACATCATCGAGGCGAAATACAAAATATTAAGTATATATAAGTGTAACTAAACTCCATGACTAAATGTCATTGCACAGATGACCAGAAGGCTCAGGTTGATCTCATTTACCTATTCCTAATTTGTTTACAGCCACTACTAGTAAAGTATTTTGTAGTAGTATAACCGAATACATTAAAAAGAGGGTATGTTTTTACGCGATAAGCGTTGTAAGTCAGGAAAAAAATTACGTTTTGATAATTGACGCGGGCGAAGCCGCAGGCGGATTTTCGTAGTATATCCGTAGTTTATTGTTGCTTATCATTATACTGTATACATTTTTGATACGGACTAAATTTATGGCAGTTTAGTTCTTATCAAACACTAAGAAATTTAGTTGAATAAGTTTACTTAAAAAATTATGATTAGTAATGCTTTAAAAAAGTATACTAGAAAACAAGGGACATCTACTCTTTTTTATAAAGTATTATCGAGAATTGGAAGATGTTGGAAGAAAGCTCAGCCTGGCAACACAACATAAACATCTTTTGGTACATACATATGAATTTTTCTTCATCAGAATATCTGCTTGTGTTAGTGTTTGCTTGTTTGCCTCCCAATACTTAATAAAATATAATTAATGGTTAATATTTCAAAAAAGATTTCACTAAATTAATCAATGTTATTTAAACAAAGAGTTAAAGATTAATTTTGAAGAAAACTTGTCCGTTGTTACAAATGTAACCGGGACAGATAAAAGCGCAAGAATTTATAGCTGTTTTAATTGAGTGCAATAAATTATCCTTGAATAAGACTTGTATCGGTACAAAATTTGCATATCTGAAATTTTATTTAATGAGACGTGTGGTCGCAACACGTTAATCCTAAGGCGTGCTTCGCAGCAATAAGCTTTTCCTTGTCACTTAATTGAGCTATTTATTTAAGGGGAATCCCTAGCAAATGCTCCGTCCCTTTTTCTCGCTTCATTAAGTGTATAGCTATCACACTCGTTTCATTCACGAAAGCAATACGTATTTATACTTCAATATTGGTGAAAATTTAGTTGATATAGTTGAAAAAATAAAAATTTTGTTCATTTGTAGTGGTATAATTAAAATACTGGCCATGGTGTGATGTAAAAAGTAACTAATGCCCGATTTCACTAAGAACCCCTACAATTTAGGGGACCTTTTAACGTATTTAGGGGTTGCTTAGGTGACTGTTTAAATTTCACCAACATTTAGGGGTCACATAACAGCTAAGGGGTCCCCTAAATTTGATAGGTTGATAAATGAGCCCTTGAATCAACTTAAATTAGGTAGTTTCTTGTACTAGTTAAAATGGAAGGTAATTTGCTCGATGTTAGTGATAATTTAGCATATAGTAAGACAATATTTGTTTTTATTACTTATTGGTCAAATATTAAAAACGGTGGGAGAGTATGGCATCGACTCACTCGTCCTAGTATTTTTTTATGGGACAAGACTGTGATCTCCCGATGGATGAATCTCCCGATGGTAAGAGATAACTATGACTTATAGTTACCATATAATTGGTAATGTTGTAATTAAAATGTTGTAAGTACGCCAAGCCGCCTCCAAGCAGGAACACGATATTGTTAGTATGGCGGCAGTTGCTGTGCAACACTCTATCACCTGTGGTCTTGTTGGGAATGACACAGTTTACATATACCCGCCTCTTACGAGCTACCTGGTAGGTAGGTAGATGGTCTGGTCTACATCCCTAAGTTCACCCTTTTGTAACATTATAGTCAATGCTGACTGTTATGGTGTCACGATTTGAAGGTGTACCTTCGAGGAGATCAACTGCATCTGATGTAATGGGTTTATTTTACATAGGAGACTTAACTATAAAAGGAAATATCAATTTTTACAAACGTAGGTGTACTGCAAATAACAAAGAAATATTTTAATTAAGCGCTTAATTACTTTCAAATAATAATGTCTGCACAAGTAAAATGTAATTACCATTGTGTCATGGTCGCAGACGTTACTCGTATGGCGTGCTTAAGATCATTAAGCTTTTTCTTGTCACGTTCAATTAAGCTGTTTAAGTTGTTGCCTTCTTTAACAAATAAAGCTGGATAATAAATTTGAAAGTCTAAGAGCAGTTCTTTATATTCCTATTTTAAACAATAATTATAATTATAAAAATACCATATTTATTTACCAATATTCATGTACCTACTATAAATAATAAATATTACTGGAAATGTTTAATATAATAATATGAATAACAGCTTAATTTAAACAAATTGATTTGACCCCAAAGTAAGCAAATTATATGCTTGTGTTATGGCTGTTAGATAACGATGCTAATACATAGAAACACTTATATATATTAAATAAATTTAATAAACACCCAGACCCGGAAATACAAACATCTATGTTCATCACACAAATGCCTGTCCCCGTCAGGAA
>DVZL01007354.1:0-10794 GCA_018236625.1 Lasaia peninsularis
CGCCAAGTGTGAATTCTCATATGAATTCACACTTGGCGCCTACATTTATAAATTTCAGCATTTACGGGAACGATAAGTTTCTTAAGGTTTATTCACCAATTCCTAATTTGATTACAGGGACGGAGAGGCTTTCCTGGAATAAGTATTCAAGGTGCCCCCGGAATGCCTGGGCAACCTGGCAGACAAGGATTTGCTGGGCAAATTGGTGACTATGGATTACAAGGATATCATGGAGCACCGGGTGATGTTGGAGAAAAGGGAAGAAAAGGAGAAGCGGGAAGACTAGGATCTCGAGGTCCACCTGGTGAACGAGGTTTTCCTGGTAGCCTAGGTTTTCCCGGAATAATGGGAAAACCAGGAAAAAAAGGAATTCAAGGAGACATTGGTGAAACTGGTGGACCGGGATTTAACGGTATCAATGGCAAGATTGGATTACCGGGGCCTCCAGGTCCAAAAGGACCGACGGGACAGGATGGAATACCTGGTCAAGATGGTTTTGATGGACTTAAAGGAATCAAAGGAATAATGGGTGAATTTGGAGAAGAGGGGCCCAGAGGACCTAGGGGTGATAATTCAGCCATAGGTTTTAAAGGAGACATAGGAAATAGCGGCTATGACGGACTTAATGGAAGGCCTGGACTAGACGGGTTAAGAGGTCCAAAGGGTGAAGCAGGTGCCCCTGGCTTAATTGGAAGAGGCGCAAGTGGAATCAAAGGAGAAAGAGGAGTAACAGGGTTTAATGGAAGGCTTGGTCTGAAAGGAGCAAAAGGAGATCTTGGTGACTATGGAGAACCAGGCATTAAAGGGCCTGATGGTGACGCCGGCTACCCAGGTGAACCAGGTAGACCAGGCATTAATGGACGAATGGGTAAAAAAGGACAACAAGGATTAGTAGGACCATTTGGGTTGAAAGGTATTAAAGGTGATCAGGGATTCGAAGGTGAAACTGGCCGTAACGGGGCGCCCGGAATGAGGGGTGATATTGGACTTCCTGGGCCCCAAGGATTAAGAGGTGCTATTGGTCTCAAGGGTATGCAAGGAGATGAAGGTTCGCCAACATTTATAATTGCAACTAAAGGAGATATGGGTGACTTTGGATACAATGGTTTTAAAGGACTAAAAGGAATTCCAGGTGATCAAGGCTACTCTGGCATGAAAGGAATAAAAGGAGATATGGGAGAGGTTGGAGAACAAGGTGAATTTGGAGATGATGGTGCAAAAGGTTTTAAAGGTATGCTTGGAGACATGGGACCTCCAGGTATGCCTGGCATTCCTATAGGGGTGGCATTGAAAGGAGAAAAGGGTAATGCTGGGATAGATGGACTTCCCGGTTGGTATGGACCCATGGGACAGAAAGGTTATCCAGGTGAATTTGGAGTAGATGGTATGGAGGGAGCTCCTGGCAAACCTGGGTTAACCTTCACAGGTCCTAAAGGTATGTCTGGAAATGATGGTAGACCCGGAAGGAGAGGAAAGGCAGGCATCCCAGGTCCTCGTGGCATGGAAGGAACTCCTGGACCAAAAGGTTTTAAAGGTATCGTTGGGGAACCTGGTTTTGCAATAAGTCCAAAAGGGCAAAGAGGTGACCGTGGTTATCCCGGAGCTATTGGTGTTACCGGAGAAAAAGGAGAAGCAGGTGAATTTGGTAGAAATGGATACATAGGCCAGCAAGGACCTAAAGGAGTGAAAGGAACATGGGGAGAAGAAGGACAGCAAGGTCCGCAAGGTTTTCCAGGCGCAAAAGGTATTAAAGGAGACAGAGGTGAAGCTGTACCCTATTCTGAAATAAAACCAGGAGAGATGGGCGAATTTGGTGAAACTGGTGCTGACGGACTTTCTGGTACAGATGGTTTACCGGGTGCTTTTGGCGTCAATGGCATACCGGGGGTAAAAGGAGGAATCGGAGACGTTGGAGACGTGGGTCCACGCGGTTTTCCAGGTGAAACTGGAACAATTGGAATAAAAGGTTATAGAGGAGCTGTTGGTTTTGAAGGCTTACGTGGTCCACCAGGACCACCTGGACCGCCGGCTCCCCCTCCACCAATACCAAAGTCAAGAGGTTTCTACTTCGCTGTTCACTCTCAAACTGCGATGATACCACAATGTCCTCAAGGAACTACCCCACTCTGGGAAGGGTTTTCGTTGATACACGTTGTTGCTAATGGAAAAGCACATGGACAAGACTTAGGTAAGTTTATATTCTGTGTTTACAAGAAGCTTATGTATTGAAATATGTATTCTAAATGAGCCGAGATATTCAAGAAAAAAAATTGTTTCTAGACGATGTCGAAATATTTTTGTAATTCTTTTCTGCTTATTAGTTAATCTATTGTTATACCCTGTCTGTTTATTTATGGCTTTCCTACTGGCAAATCTAATGTTTTTTCAATATAAATTTTACCGGGGCCTTCTCTCTCTCTCTCTCTCTCTCTCTCTCTCTCTCTCGCCGTCTATAAAAAGTGTTCACTACGCAATTTCTTAAAATCATTCTAAAACAAATTTTAATTGCTGTTTATTTCTGATAAAATTTGATTTTATTGTTTGTTTTACGTTATTATAAAATTCTCGTATTCTATTCATACAGGTGCTGCGGGAAGTTGTTTGCGCAGATTCTCGACGATGCCCTACATGTTCTGCAACTTGAACAGCGTTTGTGATTTCGCTCAGCGGGAAGACTACAGCTTCTGGCTTTCAACGCCAGAGCCCATGCCGATGACAATGACACCTATACTGGCCAGAGATGTTGGATCTTATATATCCAGGTACGCCTCAATGGGACCATAACCCAGTTGACCTTCACGCAACTCTATGTTGACCTAAAGATTGAATTGAAGAACGCATTAGCTTCACTTTTTACTCAATTATTTTATTATTTGATATCTTACTGCCTAATTTGTAAAACATTGTAATTTTCACAGATGCCAAGTGTGTGAGTCTGCCACACGAACAATTGCAGTACACAGTCAAAATAACGTCCCGCCATCTTGTCCAGAAGCCTGGGATGAGCTATGGACAGGGTTTAGCTTTTTAATGGTGAGTATATTTATCATACACACGAAATGGCCCGATCAGAAAAAAACCTTTCCAGTCATTTTTTTTATAATGTTATCTACAAGTAAGTATAATTGTAATAAGAAACAACAGAAAATGTATTACGATAACCGTCGCGACTCGTTTTCAATAGAAAGATTTTATCGTCTATGGCCTTTCGAGAGTTTAGTGGTACCAAAACATTTGACAGAAACATATTTTTGAGACTCGGACACACAATTACTTACTAATACTATATATCAGTGTTTTTCAAACTGTGGGTCGCGAAGCCTCGCTCAGGGGGTCGTCGACTGCAAGAAAAGTCGAGATCCTGAATTAAACTTTATTATTTCTTAGTCTTTATGACACAAGACGGTAGTCAGAATTTTTCAACTTCTAAATCAAACTGTACTGTACTTGGGTCGCTAAATCAGAAAGATTCAAAAACACCGCTATTTATAATTGATTTAAATGTTGCATACATTACTGTATATCCAGATTATTTGTGTTATCATACAGTTAAAAGCAAACTAAATTGTTACAGCACACGGCTGGCGCAGACGCAGCTGGACAAAGTCTCGTATCACCAGGGTCTTGTCTTCGCGATTTCCGAACCAAACCGTTCATCGAGTGCAACGGCCTCGGGCGCTGTAATTACTTTGCCACAGCAGTCTCGTACTGGCTGTCTACAATCGATGACAACAGATTGTTCCAAAGACCGCAACAACAGACCATCAAAGCTGACCATGTGTCAAGAATCAGCCGGTAAGATTTTTTTTTAAATCAGTGGCTTGACACATCTGGGGTCCATCTCCAGCTCACCTGAAGGAAGTATACTAGCTAAAAGGTACATATGTGCACATCCTTGAGGACACCCTCGACATTAAAATATGCCTCCCTTGCGGAGAGTTCTAATCCTGAGCCGTCCAAAATGATGAACGATGTAAATTTCTAAGCTCATGTTCAGGGGATACACAACTAATAGGGGTGATACTTTTTGATACACCTCGATTCTCGACTAAGAAAAGGCCCTACCGTAATGATCGAAGATTAATATTAGCTTATTGGCATACTTTCAATTTAAAAGTACGAAAAACAATATTTAATTTGCAATAAATTTAATGCAACAAACATTCGCATGTCGAATAGCTGATTTAAGGACGAACAAAAAATATATATCGTTACGCCCATAACCCCGAAACGGTAGATTAGTTAGTAGAGGTACATATTTACCGACAATTAGCAGACAAAATTAGATCCCATGATGTGGCTGGTGGTAAGTCCGTCGCCATATCGGGCACAAATCCAATCACGATTCTTTGATTTGATTTGTAGATGCGCGGTGTGCATGCGGCGGTACCCGACGGCGGGCGCGAGCGTCGGGCCGGCGGGCGGCGCGCTGTCGGCCGTGCCCAACGAGGTGGTCCGCCGCCCGTACTACCCGCGCCGGCAGCGATACCCGCTGCGACACGTGCGTGGACGGCGCAAGCACTAACACACACACACACACAAACACACATATTTGTACAGACATAAACAATCTATAGTGCAGTCTAATGTGATTGTTTAAATACCCATTATACTTAAGGTCATTCGTAAATAAATATCATATACTGCCCCCTTCATTTCAGGTTATATATGTCTATTCTCATTTGCCTTTATGCGGCGACACATATACAAAAGTGAAAAAAGTATATTTCTGTGTTTTTAATTTCGACACAGTTATACACCCCGCCCTCTGCCTAACAATATCTACTTAATTATGAAATAACGTATTGTAAGCATGTTAGTGATTACTCTTTTACTAACTGCATTAAAAAGTAATGCTATTACAAACATTTGTTGTTATCAATACATTTTTTCAGGTCTAAAATCATATAAAGCTATTGTCTCCCAAAAATGCGACTATTAAATACTAAAAATCAAACTTACCTACTCTTTTTGCTTTTGACTGTACCTACTTGCCTCTAACTGTAGGTATATTACAGCTGGGTGCACATTTATATTGGTAGGCGTTTTATATTTTTACTTTGTCCTATGTCATACCCAAAAACTTAATAACAATCATCTACCTGCCTAAGTATCCTTCGGTAATAGACATTTTTATAGACGCATAATATTTACGAAATTTATATTACAAGTTGACAAAATTATTTCGTCGACTTCACAATTCGATATAATAAAATAATGTGTGCTGTGGAAAAATGTAGGAATAAGTAAGTACTTAGTACAGTTGAAAAAACATAAATACATAAGTGAAAAATAGCGTAAAACGTTGATGATTTACTTCTAGAAAAAGAATTGTATGTAATAAATTGTAGTAATTATTTAGAGAGCACATAATTAAACCTAAGTAAAAAGCACAGCAAGATCTACTTAAAAATATTATACAAAACCATACTCCCTTAGGTACAATAGGTAATAAGTTTTAGAACAATTACAACGTTTAAAATTATGTATGAATGTGATCATAGATCTTAGAAGTTAAATAATTACACCTACAGTCACTGCCATATTACTATAAATATCTACTCGGAAAATAAACGATTAATGTATAGATAGTGGTAGGTATTATTATGTATGCAATGTGTGTTTTTATTTAACATAATTTTAGTTAATATACTATGAATTTTATTGTTAATTATATTATTACATGGTGAATAATATTCTTTTCTCAATTTATTAATGACAACAAGTATAAGATACCATATCTTTGAATTAAAACATCATTATATATTATAACAAATACCTAATAACATAACAGATTATAACATCATCCAAAAATATTATGAGCCCAAGTATGTAAATAACAAAAAAATGTCTACTTAGTTTTATAAGTTATTTAAGTAAATGTCAATATTTTTACTCAGCATTTTTCTTTCATTTTTTGTTTTAATAAAAATAGTATTAACAAGCCTAAAATAGCTATGTTTCTCGTGACTTTACCTATCCAGATATCAGAAGAGTATTGTACTATCATTTTTGCATTATGGGTAACATACAGACGATTCTCGTTATATTTCGAAACAACCATCTATCATCATAATAGATACCATAGAAATATTAGTAGGTAATACTACGACAGAGCCGGATTTTCCTAAAGAACCAATTAAAGGCAACTTTAAAATTATCCATTTCGTTATTTCATTTACCATTAGGTCAACCGGCTACCCCACCCGAAAACCGGAACACGACAATATAATTATGGCAGCAGGAATAGGTAAAACGGTACATCTCTACCCGGGCGAGTCGCTGCACAGCACCACCTGGTCTTGTTGACCCTTTTAGGGCTGTCTGGTAAAGAGCGAGATGGTCTATTTTTCATCGGGGACTTTTGATTTTTAACTGCGTTTATATTATTGCTTGTGTTACGGATAATCGCTAATTATCCTAATATAAATTTTGGAACATATATTATATTGATACTGAAATGAACAGTCCAGATTAAATACAGAGAGACAGTTTCTAATCCATCGAAAACCGTACATGTGCCTTTTCTACGATCATTTAGCATACGCTTGCCAGGCCGGTATGGGGATATGCAGGTAAAAAAGTGGAATAATCTAGATATAAGGTTGCTGAATTCTAAACAAACTAGGTGGTTCAGTTTTGCAATTGTTTATATAATAAATTATCCTACCAATTCCTCGACATCAACATTAGTATTTTCATATAACAACAATTTTATTTCCCTTCCTACGGTTGGCAACGTGCCGTTTGTTGCATGTGAGTGCATGAAAACTGTGTGCTCGTTTTCTTAAAAAAAGTCCATATCCACAACGGGGCAGGCAGAAGTTCATATACACCCATGATTAGCCGAGGATATTAGGTCCCATGATGTGATAACCGATTCACGGCGGTGGCCAATTTCGCAAACTTTTAGCTGTGGCCTCAAGCAAAAACGACGTGACACTGATCCGTGCCCAACGCCATAAGATAAAAAGATCACGCATCGTGTCATCAGCCACGTGGAAAAGAAAATAGTACTTTTACCATTTTTTACATATTCAAGGCATGAATACTTTTAGTTCCCATTCGAAGTCTAACGTGAACGGCAAGGCTCAATGTTTTATAAGATTAGAAGTGGCAAAATAAGTGTATTTTCTGGAAATGGAGGGGAAGTGACTTTTCTTTCACAGTTGTGCTCAACCTTTTCAACTTATTTTGCATTTACTAATGATTTGGTTGACAACATGTCTTAAAACATTATTTTGATTTTCTTCATAACAAATTTAACTACTTAAACGTATGTAAAACCGCCAAATTTGTTTAAATACTTATATTTAATAGATATATATGTTAAAATTATTGTTGTTAGTAAAACAAAACATTTTGCCTTTTGATATAATTATAATAGCAGTCCTTAACAAAATGTCATAAATAATTATAGTCTATTTATTATTTTAGAATTTCAAAGAAAAAGAAAGTACATTCCCAAATCAGAGATTGAGTCTCAATGCGACGATGATATAGTGCTAGAGAGGTGTTTTTTCTCATTTCTCAGAAAACTGGAATGGAATTCTTAGAATGTACACAAAATAAAAAAAAACATTTAAGGATAGTTCAACATTTTCAGAGAAAATCATGGTTATTTAGTTTTCTAAAATGTCTAACTTTTACAACAAAATGTTGCATAAAAATATACTCTCTTTTATGTAGTCGGTTAAAAAGCAGCATATGTCCTTTCTCAAGTTTAGTTCTATATTCATACCAAATTTCATCAAAATGGGTTCATTTAAGCGTGAAAGCGTAACAGACAGACAGACTTACTTTCGCATTTATAATATTAGTACGGTAATCCGTACTACTACTACTAGTACGGACTAGTACGGGTTACTAATAGTACGGACTATATTTTTTTAAAACGTCTGTTTATTGATAAAAACTAAAACATAGTTGTTTTTTTTATTTGGATCTCAAATGTCTTTTTTGGGTGCCCTGGTTGTGCCTCTGCTTACCCCTTTAGAGAAAGACGGACAAACAAACATAACTTCACATTCATAATTACAATAAATCAAAAAGACATAATAAATATTACCTCTTATTTAGTTATTATTTCTTACTTTTCATGTCAACCGTAATGTAACCGAAACGTAAGTATCATAAGACGGTTTCTAATCGGTACCATTTGACGGGTTAATGCAATTTTCAAAAAAGGTTGGTAGCCCCTATTTTTAAAAAAATCTTGCAATACCTAGAAACGAAGGCTACGAACTTAAGATACGTGAAAAATTAGGATAGTTTCGTTATGGGTAAAATTTCCCTATGCCTAAATTGAAGGAATTACCATCGATTTAAAAATGACACGTATCCGTGCCCAACGCCACACGCAAAAGAAAATAATGACACTGATACGCGCCATCCGCAACGAATCAGTTAACGGTATTGAAGTGTGCGAAGAAAGTTTTTTTTAATAATTTTGCATGAAAATGGCTAAAAAAAAAATTAAAACAAATCTGTTTTTTATTTAAAATCAATTTGCATACAATACTAGTAGAACATGTTGTCTAAAATACAAACTCTAATGCGCCCAGCGTAAAATATATGGTTTCTATTTTTATTTCACCGATGTATGTAATTATTTCTGTAATATATTTCATTGACTAACATCCATGCCAACATGTAATTTGTCTTTTTGGGATAAGATTAATTTTTCCAGAAATATATGAACTAATTACATTGAAAAAAAACGGTAAATATAATTCGCCTGAATATCGGGCTATCGCTGGCGATGGATGCTGATGGTATATATATTTTTTTATAAATGTAAGATTCTAGCTTTCTGAACTCTGGTTTTCTGAGAATAATTCAATTTTTGTCATCCACTTTTTTCATCTGTATGTGTACCTACAATACAAGTACAACATGGCAGTAGAGTAATAAATAAATCAGCAAAGTGACGTTGTATTATGTAAGTGTTATCATCGATTTGCGTAAAGTTATAACATTTATAAACAGTCGCTTAAATAGGATTGCTCTGCATTTAATATGTAATATGTCTTGATAATTTACACAAATTGTTTAAACTCCAAAATACGCAAATTTAGTAAGTTATTGCCTACGTTTCATAATAAGTTGCCTAAGCCGTTCCTTACTTCGTCAGTTGTCTGTCAGTGAGAGTCCCGTCATAATCGGTCCAGCAGTTTCGGAGATTAGCGGGTACAAACAGATAGACAAAAATTCTAAAAAATGTTGTTTAGGTATATACACCTTCTATTTTAATGTTACATACAGACACTCCAATTTTATTTATTTGTATAGGTAGAAAATACCTTCACGCCTATTATTCCCAAAGGATCAAGGGGTAGACAGAGGTGTGCTAGTAGATCCAAGACTCCGAAGTCGACAAGTCCGAAGCGCCAACCACGAGACCATCGAGACTCGAGGCTGAAGACTATTTAACTTTTTTTAGGATGCCGTACCCAAAGGGTAGAAACGAGACCCTATTAATAAGAATCCGCTGTCCATCCGTTTATCTGTCTTTCATATTGGCCGCCTCGTTGGCTGAGTGGCTAGCGTGTACGCCTAACCGCATCGACTAACCGCGAGGCTCGCGTTGGATTCCCGTCGGGGACAGGCAGTTGTGTGATGAACATAGATGTTTGTATTTCCGGGTCTGGGTGTTTATTAAACTTATTCTTGTATCAATTTAAGTATTTCTATGTATTAGTATCGTTGTCTAACACCCATATCACAAGCATATAATTTGCTTACTTTGGGGTTAAATCAATTTGTGTGATTTGTCCAGTAATATTTATTTATTTATATTTATATTCATTTCACAGTAAATTATTACTATTGAGTTATCTAAAAAATATAAATAATGAAGTTTTATCAAGTGCCGACAATATTTGCCCAAGTGCACTTCTTATTACCAGTGCTCTAACGAGATCCCGGGTTCGACTCCTGGATCACATGGGACCTAATATCTTTGGCTAATCGAGGGTGAATCTCTGTCTTCACCTTCGACGATATGGTTGTGAAAATATTTTCGTAAAAAAGAATAATTATGAAAAACGTTTCTAATCCTGCTTTTATAGTACTAATGGTAATGTTTCCAAGACACCATCAACCCTACTCAACTGGCCGTCTGTCGGACAAATTATTCTATTTTAGTTCGCGTGCGGCCGAGGAGCCCCGCGTCTCGTCAAGTTTGCGCCAAAACGCGTCTCCACAACATGGCGGCTTGTATTTTTCGAAAATTCCCGCGAATTTTCGATAGTTTTTGAAACGATTGTAACAATGTCTTGGATACGTGTGTTCTGTGGTGGAAAGTGTGCAAAAAAGTTGAAAAGTGTGTAAAGAAAAATTGAAGAGAATACAAAAAAAGTGTTCATTGTTAGTTTTGTGTGCTACGAGTGTTTTTTTTTTGGGATTGTAGTTAAAATAAGCTGCAAAAGTAAGAATTTATGTTTAATAGAAGATGTTATTTCTGACTTCTGGATTTAGAATCATATGGTTAAGTTTTGCACCCGCTTGCGCGTTTCGGAATCGAAGCTCACCACGATCGTGTTCCGATTTAGATATCAGAGTAGCCGGTCAACTTACTGACATAAAAGGGTTAAAGATTAGTTTTGGCTATCCACCATTAACATCTTTGAAATATGTTACTTGTGACGTTTATTTCTTAACGCTTTCCCATGTTGGTCCGGGTCCCCTGTGTAGAATAGACCGCCTCGTTGGCCGAGTGGCTAGCGTACACGCCTAACCGCATCGACTAATCGCGAGGCTCGGGTTCGATCCCCAACGAGGACCAGACATTTG